>KE505968.1:153742-169536 GCA_000441515.1 Elaeis oleifera | reverse complement strand
CGTGATGATCCTATGGTCAGGAGCAGTTTATGAGTTAGTTATGTAAATTCATGCCTTAAATTTTCAACTCTTGAAAATATGAATTAACATTCTCACTAACTCAAAGGATGTATCACAGACACAATGTACATAATGTGATAGAAGAATAATCCTTTTATTCATTTATAGTCAAAATTATAAATTTGCCTTTAGATTTGTATATGAATGTGTCAGCCAATCTGGCATCTAGGGCACACATCTAACACTATGGCCCATGAGAGTAGTGGTACTACATGGTCTCCATACGTCAGAGTGAATTATAACAAAAAGTTCAGAACTTTTAACTCCAGATATAGGAAATACTCCTCTAGTGTGTTTAGCCAACTCACAATGATCACAAACTAACAAATTTTATTGTAATTATTTGATAAAAAAAAATAAGCGACTAAGAATAGAAAAAAGAATGTGACCTAGCCTACGATGGTGTAACATAAGTTCTGAAGTGGCACCTTCAGCAGACAATGCATACCCCGTCAATGAAGAGTTCATATTTCTCTCATCAGTTGATAGATAATAGAGTCCATTGTGTAACCTACCATCCCCAAGTATCTTTCTCATTTTCAGCTCCTGAAATTAACAATGAGAAGGCCAAAATGTGATAGAGCAATTCAAATCTCTAGTAACAGAGCTAATGGAGAGTAGATTTGTGGGAAAGGATGGAACATGCAATACTGATGATAATCTTAAACTAGGAGTACAATCAATGAATCTTTTCCTAAGACAGAGGCAAAGGATCCATCAGCTATTCGGATCTTGTCCTGTCTTGAACATGTTGAATATGAAATAAACTATTGGATGCCCTGGCATTTGACTAGATGCTCCTGAGTCTATTACCCAAGAGTTGGATGTGCCGCAAGTAAATGCATGTGATAATGTATATGGAGTACCTGAGTGTGCAAAAAGAGAGGAATCAAGATACTCATCCTGGTGGCTAGGCTATTCCTGAGTAGAGGGTGTGGTGCTAGAAGTTGATTCATACTTCTCCATCATTCGTTGGAGGGTCTGGTACTCCTCTGCAGATAAGCTGTGTACAGTACCCTCAGTCTCTTCAGAGAGATTGGCTTGAGCAGATCCACGACCATGATTCTGTCCTCCAGTTCTTCCACTACTACAACGACCACCACGACCCCGACTACCACGTCCAGGCTGATTTGGGCGACCATGGAGATCCCAACAAAATGCCTTAGTATGCCCAAATTTCTTGCAATGAAACATACCTTCTCAACTATCTGCTGTGGTTGCACAGTAAGAGCAGATCTTACAGGACTACTGGAGTCGGAGGTTACTCGTCGCCGTGTCTCCTCGCTCAAAATAGTAGAGAAGACTTGACCCAAACTAGGTATCATATCTCTAGCGAGAAGCTGAACTCTGACAGACTCATACTCCGGATTCAGACCATATAAAAATTCTAAACCGTTCTTCTTCTAAATATTTCTGAAACCCATCAACATCAATAGAGCATTGTGGAACAAAATTCTATAATGATCAGCCTCGGACCAGAGACGCTTCAACTCGGTGGCATATTCAGTGATAGATAAATTCCTTGACGAAGTTGACGCAATTGAGATGTGACTCAAATGCTTGAGCAGAATTCTACTTCTGTAAGAATATTTGGGCCACTGTCTCCCAGACTTCCTGTGCAGTCTCCAGCAGTTGCATACTTCTGGCCACATTCTGTGTCATGGTATTGAGAAGAAATGCCAGAACAACAGAATTCTCCATTCTCCATTGGGCCAGATCCTACTCACTATTAGCAGGTTTCTTCTTTATGCCGGTGAGATATCCTTCTAAACCTCGTCCTTGAACGAGCAGACGAGTGCTCCTTTCCCATTGCAGATATGTTGCTGATCCATCAAGTTTTACAGCCACTTGAAGAGCATTCAGGGATCCACTATCTCTTGACAAGCCACCAGATTGAGTGGCAACTGTAACAAGTCGATCCAGTAAACTTTCGAGATCTCGCATAGTAATTGCATTGGCCATCTCCAAAAACAAAGTATGATAATCTCACCGTCACACTATCGAACATCAAATATTTCTTAACTACAGGCTTCCGAGCATCTACCTTTCTTCTTCTTCTTCTTCTTCTTCTTCTTCTTCTTCTTTTAAGAAAAATAAGTAAGAGGAAAATAAAATTAAGGGAAGGAATTTCCTTCCTTACCGACACCCATCACCCGTGAACCACGGAATGGGAGAAGACGACAGCCGACGTCGTGGTTCATGCGGCGGGTTCCGACGATTGGAATGCGGTGGCGTCGGATTGTGGGTTCCGACGTCGGAGTGCGACAGCGAGGCGGCGAATCTGGTGCATGCGGTGGGCGTGCGGCGGTTCCGACGATTGGAGCGCAGATGGAGGCTGCGTCGGGGTGTGCATCATCGGATTGCAGCCGAGCGGCGTTGAGGTGAGATAGAGAGGCGGCCGTGGATGAGACAGAGGAGGCCGGAGGCGAAAATGGAGGCAGAGAGGCGGCGTCGGGGTGTGCGTCGGAGTGCACAGGTTACCCCGACGTCAGATTGCAGCGGAGCGGCAGAGCATGCGGCGGGGTTCGTTGGGAAGATGAAGAAGGGAAGATGAAGAACGGTTTGGATGGCGGCGGTGGGGCTGATCTATTGGGTGATGAGGGCGACGGAAGGGGACAGAACGGAAGAGAATAGAAGACAATGATTTGGATTAAGAGGGAGGTGGTTTCAAAAAAAAAAAACTATGATAGGGAAGGAAGGGGAAATGGATCAGAACCTAAGTGCTCTGATACCATGATGAAAATGAAAAGAAAAATATTTTCTTATTTTTTTATACTTTTAAGAGTGCATACAAGGGCCTATAAATATAGGTATGTAGACCCAAATATAGTCAGGGAATAACTAGAATATGCCAAGGAATATCAAGAATATGCTAAGGCATAATATCTCTGGATCCTTATTTAGATAATTTTCTAATTAGGTTCAATCCTTCCGACACGAATCATTATACTCTGGGTTTTCGAAAGTATCGAATTCCACGGCAACAATCTGCTTTGGTGCCGTCCAGTTAGCACCAGAACGGTTAAATAGCCCAAGAGCCCCACCATTTGAATCCCTCGCGCTCGCATTGACGAGAGGAAGAAGGTAATCCCATCGGCGCTTATATTTCGATTCATGCCATCAATAATGAAGGAGAAATATGTGCTGAAGTCAGCGAGTTTATCTGAATCTTTGTCCCAGAGAAGTACCGGTTCATCATATACAACACTGCCGGTGCTATTTAAAAACGAAGAATCGAGTACGTTCTTGGTTAGTTGGATTTCTCCGTCAAGAAAATAGGCGTTTCCGAAGGGTGTTATGCCTCCCACGGCATCGAAGCCAACTGAAAGAGGAGGACCAGGAATATGGTAGGTGGAAGAGGAGTTCTGGAGATGCTGATATCTTAAGTAAATGTGGATTCCATGGACTAAATAGCCAGCAACTTCTGATATCTTTCTCGCCTCTCCCGCGCATCACTTTCGTACCCACCTCCCCTTGGGAAACTGGACTTTGGGCTCCCATTGACCGCCGCGGCCATTTGAAGGTAAGTGGAGTACCACAAACTCTTGATTTTTTATTCTCTGATGGTAGAAGGAACTTTCCATCTTACAAGTTATTGAACATTTCATGATTGAAAGAATTAAGTGCTACCTTACGGTGGATTAGACTTGTATAGAAAGCTGCACAATCCACTGGATCTCAACTCAATGAATCAGAATGATGTGGTTATATGTGCAGAGACTTTTTATTAAGATGTTGCATACGATTGGCGGAGGGAATTATACGCCGAAAGGTTTCTAAAAAGCTGCGTCTGCGGCTTGCTGGATGTTGCTTCCCACTCTTAATCAACCCTCTCTCTCCCTCTCTTACCAACAAGAAATAAATTTTCTGCTCGCTTGGATGAAACTTTCCCTGGTTCCGACGCTTAATTAAATATTTTCTTTCTTATCCATAAATAATAAAAAGAAAGAACCCGTCTTTGGCTAACTCTCCGTTAACTTCTGAACAATGCATATTTTTTTCTCTAGTAAACGGCAACGAGTTCCACTCTAAATTTTCCAGGGAATTTAACGATCAGACTTGAACTTCTAATCCCTGCTGACCCAACTTAAATCTCTCGGTCCATTTTTAAATTAACTTTCAATATTTATTAGACGAAATTGCCCTCAATGAATATGGTACTTCCTTTCCGAATGGGATTTTTTATCTCCCGACTTCTCTACTCTCCGACGAGCAGTCAGTCGACGGCCAAGTTCAATACAATTCTACGTACCCATGCTACTAGCAACAGATGCATGTTCTCTTGCCTTCTCTTTGATGGCCACGATGGTGACGGTGGCGGACGCAGATGGAGGCGCGACTAGCTGGTAATTTCTTCTCTCTCTCTCTCTCTCTCTCTCTCTTCTCTCTTCTCTTTTTACGCGCCGTCTCCCTCTCCATCCCACCCAGCCTCCTTCTGGCTATGGCTTGTCCTATCCCTCTCTCTATTTCCTCCCTGTTTCTTTGTTACTATGCCCCGCCAGTGGAATATTTCCTTCTTATGGACGTTTCTCAGTGATTCTGAATATGTTACTTGCTTCAATTCGGTTGATGATCTGTATGTTTCCAGTAATTACGAATCCCAGGTGGTGGGAATAGGATAGTGCTTTCTCATTGAGAACTTTTAGTGTTTCATCACATATCTGATATATTTTCTACATGTTTATTTTATAATGAAACTAATAAAGCGCTTGCCCCATATGTGATATGTATTCAACTTTTAACGAAACAGGTGCTCTGCTCATAGATTGATCAATTTAGATCGAGTGAATTACCTAAATCTAGGCCTTCAAATGATTACATGAATACATTAGTGAGAGGATTGGTAAAACAGAAACAGATTACTAGAGAGGAAGCAATTCCTTACATTAATGATGCTACTATTAGAGAGTTATAGTTACTCCTTAGGTCTCTCATTTTTGTAAAGAAAGTTATGTAATTACAATGATTAATACTGAATCAAAAGCATACAGCTCGATTCTTCACTGTAAATAGCTTATGTTTTAGAAATTCTTGTATGAACTGCACAAAGATCATTTGATTAGAAAATGTCTGAATGGTTGTTTGTTGATATGGTTTGTCTTTAATTTAGTTTGGGTTTGTATTTTATTATCAAACCAATAAGAGTTAAATTTGTAGGATTGCAAACTCTAGTCCATGTGCTTGCTTTCTTCATTCTAAGAACAGTGACTGCCATTGAAGTATGATTTGTGCCCTTTATAAAATGTTGATCAAGTTGTAGCAGAGAATTGGCAAGAGGCCATAGAAATTTTAGTTAGGGCATTATAAATTACAAGGTTTTACAAATCTGATATGGATATTATCTAAATACCCATTCATTGATCTTAGATATCTATGTTTGATTACCTTGTTGTGAGCTTATGCCCATCTCTAAAATGTTCTAATTTTATTGTTGAATTATGTGGATGACTTGTTTGTAACAACCTCTTAGAGGAAGCCATTGCTTTTGTTATCATTTAACATTGTTTCCATTATGTTGGAGTTGTTTGGTTAAATTTACAGCTATTATTTTTTTGCAGTTTGGAAGATTGTTAAGATGTTTGTAACCTATTATACATTATCATATTACAATTCACTTCATATTTATTTTAGACATTATTATTTATGAAATAGAAATTTCTTCTCTAGCAGTAGCTTTGCATTTACAATTTTTTTCTAGATTTTTTGAGATAAATTTGATTGACATATATTTGTATTATTATGATGATGTTTATGTATTGTTTGAATTTGATTTGTGTCCGAGGAGCAGAAGGCAAGGGTGTTTGCTACTCCATTTATCCATTTGCTCTGGTTTCTATACATCAAGCAAAGCAAGCCATTATTGAATACATTGCTCTCCTTTTAGGATGATGAGAAAAGGGCTTTCCGTTTGGTAAAATGATGGTACCTTTTGTGGGGACTTACATTATCCTCATCTTTGATTTGAGGGCCACAAGTGATGAGATTAAATTACATAGAGACAGAAGGGTTCAGTTGGATCTCATCATCCAATTTTTTGATGGTAACCACCAAAAGACCACTAAGAATTTAGTAAAAAATAAATTGATGTATCTTGTTGGAAAGTCTAGTTGCAAGATGTAGAAGATTTTGCTAAGTGTTAGGTTCTTTATATTTTATAACTATCCTATTCTCCTTTTTGCACTACAATGTTCCTAAGGCATTAGATCCATTGATGATTTGGATAATCTAGGATCGTATAATTGGAAGATGATTTGGATAATCTAGGATCGTATAATTAAAATCTTGCAGTTCTTTCTTTCTTTCTGTCGACAACAGAGTCCTAGTCTAGCAGAAAGTGTGTGCATATATAAGGAACACGATCGAAAGAGGCTCTACTGGATACATGGATAGATATATGGTGGCTTTGATGGTGAGCTTGTTTATGTTTACTTTAATTTAATTATTTGAGAGTTAATCTAATATGGCATATAGTTAATTTAGTATAGTACACAGTTAGTCTAGCATAGTACCAATTAATATAGAATGGTATATAGTTAATTTATTATGATACATAGTTAATCTATTATAGTACGTAATTAGTTTATTATGGTATACAATTAATCTATTATGATACATAGTTAATCTAATCTTGCTTTATTATGATACACAATTAAATTTTTAAAATATAATACTTACATTGCTTTATTGTGCAGGCATGGGTTGTTGGGTATGACAACAGTCTAGTCAGAAATCACAGACCACCATTCATCAATCCCTATCTCTTGCATTAGAGCAATGCGCAATTCTCTCACAAGGTGAAGGCGATTACCAAAGCTATAAAAAGATTAAAAAGATTTGAGGTATACATTTTGTATCTAATATCATATATATTTCAAGTTGATGCATAACTATTTTTTTCTCCTTGTCAGCTGATCAAGAGGATAGAGCCTAAGGAAGATGAGTTGCACATCTTTTCACAAGGAAGGCCATAGGGGTCGGTTTCAATATAAGGGTAGACCCATACATAATCTAAATTTTTTAATTTTTATACTTCACATTAGTTACATAACTCACATGTTATTTTTCATTTGGCACACACATGCTATGTGTTGACATACAATAAAATCCACCTCAGACACACATATACTATCATTGCACATGACCAGTATTCTGTTACATAACTTTATATTCTTTATAGTACATAATTGTCTTCATGTGACACATACTTATTTCTATTTGGCACACGAATGTTATATGCTGGCATGCTATTTGGCACAATATATTTAAATGGCATATTAAATTTATTATGTAGAAATATATATCTTTTCATTACACATTGCTTATTACATACAATCTTTAGAATGTTTTGTGATGTTTCAAATTTCATCATCTAGTCAGCTTAGACAACATCCTATTCATGATTTAGAGACATCTATGGCAGTGGCTAAGAGATCCTTGATTTCTTATGGTTTCTACTTAGAGGATCCTCAACCTGTCGAGTATGTTACATTGGATGATGTATAAATTTTTGCTTTTGATAGAAGGTTTTTGTGCATTGAGAAGATGCCAGCAATGACATTATAGGCATGGATGTAGCTCTTGCTGAGGTGAGTACGATGCTGTAGTTGTAACATAAAAATTTAGATATGATGTTATTTTGATCTAAATAATCTTTATTATTAGGTAAGGATAAAGTATTCTTTTCTAAGTGAAGAGACCCATCCAACTGAAGTGGACCCGAATATCCCTTATAGTAGTAAAGTTATGAAGGTAGTTTTATTAATTTATAGTTGAAGATATGGTTTTCATCACTAGAAGAATAAAGGCTTTAGCAGTGGTTAGATTCGCTAGTAAAAGAAAAAAAACCATTAGAAAAGATTTACCATTGATTTTCCAACCGCTGCTATGCCGTTGGAGAAGGTACCGTCGCTATTATATTTCAACCTTTTACCGATAGTCAAGACCGCTGAAAAAAATAAGATTTTTATTAGTTATGACCGCTTGAAAAAAATATATATCACAGCAGTCAAAACTGCTGGACAAAGATTTAAATTTTTTTCTAATGGTCATTTGTAATCGCTAGGATTGTCTGCAGAAAAATTTTAATCTTATAATAGCGGTTTTAACCATTGAAATAACATTTAGCAGTGCTTTTATCATTACGAATACATATTTAGCAGCAGATATGACTACTGGGATTAGCTTTTTAACAATGAATATGACCGCTGGCAATATATTATATGTTATTTTCAAAAAATAATAATATAATAACATGAATACAGCATATTTTTTTTCAGTTGCATGTTAAAGCCACTTTAGAGCCTGAAAATAATAACTAATCAAAATTCTGAAATGAACTTTCACTCACTACAAGAATCTGCTCCTCTATAAATGAAATAAAAGTTCACAATAGGAAGAGCTTTTCATGTAACAAAACTAACAGCGATGAAAGTATAATTTTTTTAAACAAAATTGTAGATATATCCTTTAACATTTTGATTAAAAAAAATATTATCCCAAATAGACAAAAAAGAAAAAAAAACGACTATATACATTAATGATTAGAAGCTTCACATCATTTATTGGCAAGTTCAATCTGCAAAGGAAAAAAAAAGCCTAATTAGCCCATAAATAAATAATATATAAGAGTAAACAAAATTAATAAAAAATAGATAAAAAGTTGTAATACGTACAAAAGTAGAGGACCATGCAATTATTGACCCAATAGCATCACTAATAACTTGCTACAGTCCATCAGTTCGGATCAACAGCTCATTTTGCACCCTTACAAAAATCAATATAAATCTCTCAAAATTCGATCGCTAGAATAGTATTACCCACCATTTTAGATGGATTTTTACTTATAAGTATTCCATGTGCCACCTCAATTTTGTGTGCCCATTTTGAAATCTTTAAGATAACCTCATTTCCTTCCTATCAAAAGAGTTTACAATTTATCAATATGATATGAATATAATTCAAATAAATATGAAATATATAAAAAAAGTAATCAGGAATGATCAATTTATCTTGATGGTGCAAGCTTGTTGGGATCTTATTCTTTTATCCCGATTTTTCTGTAATTAAATAAAGAATATGATTCATAACATGAATTATATTCATCAAATATCAGCCTAAATAAACAAAAAGTGCAAAAGAGCAAGCAATAAAACAATATATAACAATGCAATCATTGGGATTACTGATATAATGCAATCATTGGTTCGCCGAACTCCACATATGAGTAATCTGAAAATCCAATAACTTGGAATACAGAATAGCAACTTACAAACTGCAAAATTATTCTTTTCCAAACCTGCATGACCAATATTTAATTAAAATGTAACAGGCCTCAGATTGCCTATAGCTACGCTGATATACAAGTGTAGCCAAATATGTTGAACAATTAAGCACAATAGCCTTGTACAAAAGTTTAACCTACATTCTGAAATTTCTTGAACTAGAAATAATTACTGATTATAGACAATATTCTGAAACATGAGGAATGTCCTCAATTCAACAAAATATGTCATGTTAACATGAAGCAAATTACAAAAACAAGAGCTGAATAGAAATAATAATTTCAAGTTAACATAACCTAGATAGCACTATTACCCATCAATTGCTTTAGT
The DNA here is from genome assembly GCA_000441515.1 of Elaeis oleifera. NCBI lineage: Eukaryota > Viridiplantae > Streptophyta > Magnoliopsida > Arecales > Arecaceae > Elaeis > Elaeis oleifera. The sequence goes on along the minus strand of KE505968.1, from coordinate 159,865 downwards.
AAAAAAAAAAGGCGAAATTACATAGAATTGAAGCATCCACCATATGTCATAATAGTAAACAGAGCATCCCCTGTATTTTGCTAAGCATGGATCTTCATTAGTTCGAGCAAGGACAAATCTCAGAGCACAAAACAATCATGACAAATAACTTGAGCAAGCGATTGCAATTATTTCCAATGAAATACGTCAGGGAATTAGTAATATGTAAACAAAGCCTGTACAAAAAATAATGAAACCTCACCATTTTCCACAGGGTAATAGATAAATTCCTACTACGCTCATGTTCTCGGGTCAGATGAACCCCTGAACAGATAACAGCTTCTCTTGATTAGATGTGCTTTAGCCAATTTATAATTCAACATCAGATGACACACAAATTAGTACAAACAAGTTGACACTAAATTCTAGCATTCCCACCAAATTAGAAAAGCTAATCTTACAATATCGGATGCATGAACAAAAGAGTCGGTTGGTATGCTTCCAAGTATATAAAAAGGTGATATTGCTGTAACTAATGTTCCATTTCAGAATAAACAATTCATAAATTACAATCAGAAATAATATGCCAAGAATGAAGCCCTTGATAGCATATAACTTTCTAACCATCAAAATTATGATGAAAACCGACAACATTTTTTGTTAGACACTTAATACCATACAAGATAATCAAGGGCATCACACCCCATTCACTATATCACCATTATATTGAATTGCCAACAAAAATTCATAGAAAATTCCATGAAACTTCCAACTTTCTTCTCTGCCTAGAACAACAACATCTCCTTCCCTGGAAGGAAATGTCCTATCCCTGGTTGTTATCCAACCCCAGTTGTGTTTCTTCTCGGGCTACCCTGGCAGAAACAGCCAAGATGGTGGAAATGCAGCACCGTTGAGATATGGATTTTGGATTAATTAATGTACTGTCTTTTTTTGATGTAACCTGCAATGCGATGTCAAAATGTGGAACCTTTTGAGAATTCAAAATGCGGCATTGCTGTAGCCGGATGTCTTAGGCTCTTGACCCAGTGCTCGATGAATGCAAGATTGGGCCGTGCAATGACACGCACTGACGCTCTATTTGGTTGGGAATTTAGCAGGCAAAAGACCTGCATCTCATTCTTATTAAACAGTTTTAGTTTTAGCAAAAAAGCATTTGGTAACTGATCGCATAATTAAGACTCGGTTGTACTGGTCAAATTTACCTAAACTAAGCACAGAATTCTTGGGGAAAAATTAGTAAGTTGTTTCTAGTACAAATTCATCGTGTGTGTGTGTGTGTGTGTATGAATTTTAAAAGCACATCCAGAAATTATTGTAAACATTGTAACTAAACAAAACATTTGTATTTTGTCATTTTGTTACATATTTGTTGAGTATGATAATCAGAGTCGTCATGTAAATTTTGCATCTTAATTAAAAAGTAATGATTTTCAACCCACTGATCATTTAATGTTCTGTCCTTATAGTTAAAGATTGATTAAACATCAAGATGCAAAGCTAGCAGCGTTGTTAAAAGTCCATACATCTAGCCTTTAACCAAATCTCTCTTTGAATGAGCCACCCTCTATGTTTGACAGCTATTGATTTGGCAGCATCTATTTCCAATTGCTACCTTCCTGCTTGCTGGATTTTGAGGGGTGCAGCATACCAGAGTAGGCCTTCTAGTGCATATCAGAGGGGTCCAGCCAGCCTATCTGCTTCTAGGAACCAGTTGTCTATCACATTCACTACGGCAGCAAAGAGCAATTAGAAGTGATTGAAAGGAGAACAGGATTAACTTGTTGGCAAAGAAACATGGCACCCAGCACCATTAGAAAGGCCTTGGATTCTTGAAATTCCCATCCCTAACCCTATCTCCAAACTAATTAAGCATCATAAGCTTTACCATTTCCATTTAAATTTCAGATCAAGTTAAGAGAAATAGAAAAGATCCGATCTAAGCTTGTTAATTCAAACAACAAACGATAAAGGGATCGATTGGGGAATGGGGGGACCTGTGGGGAGAACCAGGCAGCGTGGAGGACGCAGCGCTCCTGGATGTTGGAGCAGAACCCGACGGTGATCTTCTTGAAGTCGCCGCGGAGGACGGATTCGTTCCAGACGAAGGCGCCGTTGTAGACGGTGATCTGGCCGGCGAGGACGACGTTGGGAGCGACGTATGCGTCCACGGCAATCTTGGGCACCCACTGCCCTAGGGGAAAGACGACGGAGGCTTCCTGGCCGTCAGATGGATCGCAGAGACGGCACGCCCGTGATGCTCATCGGCATTTGGGGAGGCAAGACGGAGGAGAAAGGGTGTGAAGAAAATCCCGCGCGGCTGGAAGAGGAAGGGCCTGGAAAAAAAACCCGCGCGCAAAAGAGGAAGCTCTGCTGAGGGACGTGCGCGCGGATATTTGGGTTTGCTGCGATGTACATCTTTCCTATCCCTGCGGTTTTAAGATAGATTGCCGGATAAAATAGCGTCTTTCCCAGCGGTTTAATTTGACGTCGGTAAGAATAACATTTTTGCCGACGGAATGATACGATCGCTGATAAAAATAAATTTTTTCAGTCATTTATTGAATCGCTGGAAAAAATAAGACTGTTTCAATGATTAATCTAACAATCGAAAAAATAAATTTTATCCAGCAAATTTAAAAAATACTGCCTAAAATCTATTTTACTAACAGTTTTTATATCCATCGGTAAAAAGTACTGCTAAATCCTCTTTTTCTTACGGTGCATATTGTAATATGAATGCTTATTGTGTGCCAATATGTTCGTTCTTATCAACTTAATTTCAAAGTTGAAGTTGAGTGCAAGAGAAATATACCATCGTGAAACATATGTCCTCATTATATAAATAAATGAAAATAAAAACTCATAAGAGAAAGCCTATTGAGAAAGGAAAGGCCAAATCATACTTTCCTAAAATCTATAAACATGCAAGGAAGAAACAATAGGAGAGAAACATGGATGAAGGAAGTATGACCTTACACACCAGTGAGAGTGATCTAAATGCTTACTTGTTTTCATTTTTATAGCCTATAACTACTGCATTGTTGGAGCTATGATAGTTAAGAACCAAGCAAATTCATCCCCCTAGTGAAGTTTAGAAATTTTTTTGTATTAATTATTCACTCACTAATGATATTTTGTATCATCATATCATGTGCTTGCATGACATATATCAAACATTCAATTCACTTAAAAATATTTCTTCTACTTCATCTCTTTTAGCAGAATCGATATTCTAGTACAATTATATATAGATGTTGAAATATCGGTGTAGCCGAATAGGCCAATATGATTGGCACAAAGATGCACCTATCATGAGAAGGGGAATGTATACTCCCATCATATTTTGAAACATCAATTAGTTTCTATGTTGACGGAGATCAATCTGAGTAAGTCAGTAGAACATATTTTCTATATCTCATTATTTACCATGAGTTCTTTTCTTAATACCTGCATATTTTATGCAATATTATTATATAGAAGGACCAAGATATATCTAAATCTTCTTGCACCTATCATTCATTGGATCAGCTCCTTCACAATGGGCCTTTACAGAGTGATGTATGAAATGATGCTAATCTGTTTCCCTTGCTCCTATATTTTTTGGTCTTAACTAATTATTTTTGGATTATGTATAGTTCATTAATGTATACTTCTATATCATAGCACTACAAAAAAATAGAGTTTTTACGACATAATTATTTATGACATAAATATTTTCATCGTAAATAATGCTATTTACGATGCAAAAATAGTTCCATAGTAAATAATAAATTATTATGATGAAAAATATTTTCATCATAAATAATATTTATTTACGATGCAAAATCTAGTTTACACTGCAAATATTAAATTATTTACAATGCAAATGTGCATCGCAAATAATTGATAAAAATCATAAATATAAAAAAAAATTGTTGATTATTTGCAACGTAAAGCTTTTACGTCGCAAATACAAGTTATTTGCGATGGAAAATCGACTTTCCATCACAAATATTTGGTTATTTATAATGCAAAAAATTTTATCATAAATAATAGTAGAAATAAAAAAAATTAAAAAAATTTGATTATTTACGACGTAAATTTTTACATCGCAAATAAGCTGTATTTATGATGTAAAATAATTTTTTCATCACAAATATTAAATTTACGATGTGAAATTTACATCGCAAATAATTGATAAAATTAAAAATTTTAAAAAATAAATAGCAGATTATTTATGGCATAAACTTATTCATCGCAAATAATTAGTATTTGCGATGTAGAAATAGATTATGTTGTAAATATTTAATTATTTACGATGCAAATTTTCATCACACATAATCAATAAAATTAAAATTTAAAAAATAAATATTAGATTATTTGTGATGCAAAAGATTTACATCTCAAATAATTCATATTTGTGACACAAAATGGATTTTTAATGGCAAATATTAAATTATTTGTGATGCAAAATTCTGTTGCAAATAATTGACAAAAATCAAAAATTTTAAGAAAATAAATATCAGATTATTTGCAATGTAAATATTTTATAATTAAAAAATAATTCAAATATTTTATAATTAATTTTTCAATCATAAATTTTTTTAATATTTTACAACCAAAAAATCGATCGTAAATATATTTTGCAATTGAATATATTTTTTTATTTTTATCTGAATATGGTATAATTTTAAATTTAAATTTATTATCATTTATTATTAAATAATTATCTTTAGAATATCATCACAAAAGACCGCTTCGATCTGATAGCCCTAGCTATGTTGATTAATAAAATTTAATTTCGACGGTTACAAATAATCGCATGGTGATTTGATAGATAGAGAACATCGATGGATCCAAAAACTTAAACGATGATCTTGATGATATTTGTAGCACATTATTGAAATTTTACTTCAATCAAAAATCATTATTATGGTCAACTTAGTACGGGATGATTTGGATCGTTAAATGAAAAATGAGTGATGAAAAAATCAAACGGCATTCGATTATAAGATAATTTTTTAGATAAATGATCTTTACTACTAATTTAATCATCTGTACAGTAGTGATCGTAAAATACAAACCGCACGTATGTGAAGCATCCACGTTAATAGATCTTATAAAAGTGCAATTATAATTACTTAAGGACTTTAAGAATGAATATCAATAGATATAGAGTTTTGGATGGTTCATATATGTATGGTTTGAATTTTACGATCATCACCATACAAATGATCAAAATAGTAGCAAAGATCATTTATCTAAAAAATTACCTATATAATTGGACATCATTTGGCCTTTTGATCACTCATTTTTCATTTAACGGCTCAAATCATCCCATACTAAATTGACCATGATAATAATGTCTGATTGAAGTAAAATTTTGATAGTATGTTAAAAATATCATCAAGATCATTATTGTAAATTTTTAGACCCATCGATGTCTCTATCTATCAAATCATTATGCAATCATTCGTGACCGTCGAAATCAAATTTTATTGATCGACATAGCTAGGGCTATCAGATCGAGGTGATCTTTTGTGACGATACTCTAATGATAATTATTTAGATAATGAACGGTGAAGATGAGCTTTAAATTTTAAAATTATACTATATTCAAAGAAAAATAGAAAAAAATATACTACAAGAATATAGAGTTTTTGCGATATAAAATAATTTTATTGTAAATAATTTATTATTTATGATAGAAATTTTAGTTATATTGTAAATATTAAATTATTTGCAATGAAAATTTTTCATCACAACTAGTCAAAAAATTAATTTTTTTTAAATAATAATTTATAGTGGAATATTTATGTCGCAAATAATTTAATATTTTGATGCAAAAGAATTTTAAATCACAAATATTTGTTATTTGTGACACAAAAATTCAGCCATAAATAATCTATGAAAATTAAAATTTTTTTTAAAAAAATAAATAGCAGATTATTGTGATAAAAAATAAGAGCCGCAAATAATTGAAATTATCATCGTAATTTTTTTTTTTGTAAATTTTTTTGTTAAATTTTTTAGAGTGAAAAATTTTTAGAGGGAAAATTTTTTTTGATGGAAATTATTAGGGATGAAATTTATTTTCGTTGGTAATAAATTTATTAGCGACGTATATTAATTTCATCATAAATT
>KE505968.1:95396-106688 GCA_000441515.1 Elaeis oleifera | reverse complement strand
AAAGATAAAAATAATGAAAACATCCCATCGCATCACGTATATGATTGACTTGTAGGGCATTATTTTTTCAATCTCCCACTTGCACTAAAACTTATCGCCCTTATACCTGATGCTCATGCAATCTAGGTGGCGGTCAAACTGCTGCAATGACAAGATCTTAATGAACGAGTCTGCTATATTGTTCTTAGTATCTACTCGCTCAACGATTACATCGCATCTTTCAACTATCTTCCGAACGAGGTGGAACCGCCTTAGGATGTGCTTGGATTTATGATGAGATCTTGATTCTTTAGCTTGAGCAACTATCCCAGTATTGTCACAATAAAGAGGTACTGATTGTTCAATTTCATAAGCCACATCCAACTCTGAGATGAACTTCTTCATTCAGACGGTCTCCTTAGCAGTCTCACTAGCAGTTATATACTCGACCTCAATGACTAAGTCAGCAAAAGTTTATTGTTTGAAATTTTTTCAACTCACTACACTATCATATAGGTGAACATATACCCAAATATGGATTTGCTATCATCTGAATCAGATTAAAAACTGAAATCAGTAAAGTCTTCCAATTTCAAATCAGATCCAGCATATATAAGAAAATATCTCTAGTTCTTCTCAAGTACTTGAGAATATTTTCATAACTTTTTAATGATCCTCCTCTAGATCTGCTTAAAATCTACTTATAATGCCCAAAGCATAAGACATATCAGGCCTGATACACAGTATAGTACACATAATCAATCCTACAGCCGAAGCATAAAAAATAGAACTCATTCTATTTCTCTCTTCTTAGAGAGTTGTATGCCATGACACATGGGTAAGTAACCTCTTTACTTCCCTCCATATTGAACCTCTTTAATATAAGATCTATGTACCTAAACTGAGACAAGCCAAGCATCCTTTTCGATCTATCTCTATAGATCTTTATACCAAATATATAGGACGCTTCATCCAAGTCTTTCCTGAAAAATTTTGAGATAGCCATGTTTTGATCGATTGCAATATAGGGATGTCATTCCCAATGAGCAGTATGTCATCCACATATAAGATCAAGAAGATAATAGTATCCTCACTAGTTTCTTATACATACATGATTCATCTAGATTTTTGATAAAGCCAAACAATTTGACTGTCTCATCAAAATGGATGTTCCAACTTCTCGATGCTTGTTTTAATCTATAAATAGATTTCTTTAGCTTGCATACTTGGTTTGCCCTCCCACTGGAGACAAATTCCTCTGGCTGAATCATATAGACTTCTTCTTCAAGATTTTCATTAAGAAAAGCAGTCTTGATATCCATTTGCCAAATCTCAAAATTATGATATGCAACTATAGTAAGCATAATCCTAATAGACTTGAGCATGGCTACAGGTGAAAAGATTTTTTCATAGTCAACACCTTACTTTTGTTTGAAACTTTTACCACTAGCCTGACCTTATAGGTCTCTACCTGACCATCTGCTCCAATCTTCTTCTTGAAGACTCATTTACAGCTTATTGGGGTCACATCCTCAAGTGCATCAACCAAAGTCCAAACTTGATTGACATACATGGAATCTATTTTAGATTTCATGACATCAAGCCATCTGTCAGAGTCACTACTCATGACTACTTTCGAATAGGTCGTGAGATCATCATTCTTAATGATATATGATGAGTTGTCATTTTCAATGACAAACCCAAGTGGTACATTACACACTCTATCTGACCTTCGAAGAGAAGATGTGTGTTATGATTATACCTCAACAATGGGCACATCAGGCTGAGGATTAACTTTTGGACTCTCCACGTGTTGCTTTTGGATAGACTGTAGGTGTTGAACTTTCTTAAGTTCAACTGTCCTCCCACTGCCTTTTTGGATGAACTCTTTCTCCAAGAAAATAGTATGCATACTAACAAATATCTTTTGTTGAGTAGGATGGTAGAAGTAGTATCTTATACTCTCCTTAGAATAACCTACAAACTTACATTTATCCAACCTAACATTTAACTTATTCCTTCAGTATTCCTGACATAAGCAAGACAACTCCAAATCTTAAAATACTTAAGATTTGGCTTCCTACCTCTCCATATCTCATATGAAGTACTAGAGACAGATTTACTCGATATTCTGTTTAAAATATGTGCAGCAGTCTCTAGGGCATGACCCCAGAAAGAGATCGAAAGATCTGTGAAGCACATCACAGACCGCACCATATCTAATAATGTTCGATTCTTTCTTTCCGTAATAACATTTAATTATAGAGTGTAGGGAGGAGTCCATTGAGAGAGAATTTTATTTCTTTTAAATGATCAAGAAACTCACTAGTTAAGGATTCGTCTCCTCGATTAGATCGAAGAGTCTTGATAGTCTTACTAGTTTGTTTCTCAACCATTCTTTGGTACTCTTTAAACTTATCAAAGATTTTGGATTTGTATTTCTTTAAATACACATATCCAAATCTAGATAAATTATCAGTAAATGTGATGTAAGAGTATCCACCTCTGGTCTGAGTCAAAATTGGACCACAAACATCAGTATGTACTAGGCCCAAAATATCACTCGCCCTATCTCCATATCTAGTAAATGGAGTCTTGATCATTTTATCTATGAGACAAGATTCACAAGTTCCATATGATTCAAAATTATAAGAATCAAAAAAATTTCTTTGTATAATTTGTTAATCCTTGACTCATTGATATGACCAAATCGGCAGTGCTAGAGATATGTGATATTCACATCTTCTTTCTTTCTTTCTTCATTTGATTAACATGAAGAATATTATCATTAAATGACAAGAATAAAGATCATTATCAATAAAGCATTTCCACAACATTCATTAGAAAATAAACAGAGCAATTATTTGCCCTTTCCTCTTATTTTAAAATCTTGTTCCAATAACATAGATACAGAAATAATATTTCTATCAATGTTAGGGACATAATAACAGTCCTTCAATTCTAAAATTTTGTCCAAAGGCAACTTCAACAGCTTGATTCCTACAGCTTCGGCCTGGATGGACTCTCCACTAATATCGAACAACATGAAGTCACCTTCATTCAGACTCCTTATATTCTGCAGACCCTACAATGATTTGCAAAGGTATGAACCACAAACGATATTCAATACCCAAGAATCTGAAGTCGAAATATTTAATAATAAGTTTGTACATATACAAACCTTTAGCAATATTTGCTTCCTTGTGCTTCAAACTTGTAAGGTAGTCCTTGTAGTTCCTCTTTCAGTACCTTTCTTTGCCACACTGATAATAGGTACTCTTGACGGAAACTTTCTTCGCCTTCTTCTTGGAGATGCTAGCCTTAGGGTTCAATTTTTCTTAGAACATTTTTGTCTTTCTTCTTGGAGATCTTATCCATAAGAAGAGCTGAAGCTTTTTCACCCTTGAAATGGCTCTTTGCTATCTTCAACATATTGAGCAGCACTCAAACAGACTGGTGTTCAGTTTGTTCATATGATAGTTTATGACAAACTATGAGAAGGAATCAGAGAGTGACTGTAGGATTAGATCCTGACTAAGCTCACCATCCATTGCAAAACCCAACTGTCCCAGACGAGTAATCAGATCAATCATCTTGGGTATGAGTCTGCACGGATGTGCCTTCACTCATCTTGGTATGAAACAACTACTTAGATATCTCATATCTAGCAATCCGACTTTGTTCTCTATATAACTCCTTTAAATTAAGAAGTATGAAAGGAACATCCATGTCTTCATGTTGCCTCTGAAGCTCATTGCTCATAGAGGCAAGTATGACACATTTGACAGTCACATTGTCATCTTGCCACATTTTGTATGTAGCCCTTTGCTCCTCAATTGCATCTTCATCGATCATATCGGGTGCAGAGATATCCAGAGTATATGAGATTTTTTTCTATGTGAGAACAATTCTCAGGTTCCTCAATCAGTCCACATAATTGGATCTGATCAACTTATTGGCATCAAGTATGCCACACAGTAAAAGTGAGGATGCCATTATGCAAATTAATCTACAATAACAAGGAACCAATATAAGCGGACTACTCATAATGACATGCACAACTAGATTAGATCTTTATCTAGTTGTTACTTTCACTATTTTATCGAATCCCATCACCTCTCCTATAATAAATGAGAAATCCTATTGATTTTTTAGTGGGGTTGAGATCCTAATTCTTCACAAAAGATCTTGTGGTTGTACAATAAACATTCATGAGCTCAAAGGTAGAAAACTCCTTTTCAATTGCATCTCATGCAACTCTCAACATCTTTCTGCCTCTAAAATATTTATAGCCTTGTGGTTGCACAATAAACTATAATATTTTAGTTAAGTTAGACCCTTCATTTCCATACAGTCATATCTAAATGATGCTGCCTTGTGGTTACACCACAAACAATATATCCAAAATGCTGTAAGCATCAAATATACACTAAGTAATCCAAACTCGAAACTCAATAGACCAGAATGGCCAGATAAATAGGTGGGAGGCTCCCTGATACTTTCCTTGGATAGCAACAACTTAACCAGATAAGCAAACGGACCTAATTAAATAATCATCTTTAATACTTTCTTAGATACCAACTTATCAATGAATCCGACATTCAATTAGCAAGTGAATTCCGACACTACAACTTAATATAATTTTTAATGAGGATTTTAAACAGATCTCTAACACATCCTAACACTTACATCATATGTAATATGTATATAAAAGAATGAAATAATTTTCATGTATCATATCATGCTATGTAACATGCTATTCAAGTTGTAATATCTTTCATATAACTATGCCAAAAGTTATGATTAGTAGAATCATACAAGGGTGTACTTTGGTTCAACACTTGAGCCAATATCATTTGACTATGATCTGGACTCAATCTTTTGGTCCAATTCAGATGTCAAATTTGACTTGAGTCAACAAATTGAATCCATATCTAAATCCTAATCATATTAGGCATGACTAAGTCAATAATAGGCTAGAAACAAATTGAATCCATATCTAAATCCTAATCATATTAAGCATGACTAAGTCAATAATAGGCTAGAAACAATACATCCTAATAAAATCGATTCAAACATCAATCTACCATGAATCATAAATTTAAATTATGATAAATTCAAAATTTAACAACTGAAATTTAAAATCATACTTGAATCATAGTCAAAAAATAATTTTTGATTTTAAAATTGATGCAAGAAATCGATAGAACATTTCAGCATCATATGAATCAGATCACATCGATACTACAACAATAGCACATGTTTGATTAAATATAACAAGAGTGGCTCTGATACCACTATTCGATTCCGATCACGCAGCGAAATATGAATTTCAAAAAATTTTAACATACATAAAAAAATTTGACACTTAAAACTAGCATACCGAAAATCAAACCCTGGAATCATCTTGTAAACTCTAATCAAACCATTCAAGCATGCAATAAGATAGAAATTATACTTCCTAAAGAAGATGATCAGATGGCAAAATGATCTCCATAAGGCTCCAAAGTAGAAGCCCTCTAACGGTGATCCATATGGAAGATAATCAAGATCCTTCCCAATCGAAATAGTACACCGTAGCCTTTCTTCATAAAAATGCTGTCGATATCCTTCTCTAAGAATGAATCGCATCACCATCTATTTGCCTTTGATTCCTCCACTAAGACCACACCAAGAACCTCTTCTCAAGAGATCTCACCACCTAGAGTTTGGTTTCATACTCCAACACAAGAAAAATCAAATCCTAGGTCAAGCAGCCCTCACTTGCCTTTTCTCTCTTCTTCTCTCTCTTCTATTTTTCCTCTCTTCTTTTACTTAATTTTTTCAGAATTTTTATGCTTAATCCCCACTTATCCCATGCCCAAATGCTAGGATATCTGCTCCAAAATCTATAGGGGGCGTCCCCTATAAATAAGAAATGAAGAGGTGCATGGGTCTCCCAAAGGGTGCCAGTTCATGGTGCTCCACCTTCTCACATGGAGAAATGAATCCTCATGCAAGAATAAATGATGTGGAGGAGTTCTAAGTACAGAAAAACTCCTCTTCTGCAACCATAAATATCATATATTAATGATGTGTGAAAGAAATAAATGGAATGAGAAATAAAGAAATGTATTCAAAGAATGACTCTTCTTTTACCACACCCATAAATTTTGGCATTGAATTCAGGTGGGTGGCATAGAGAACTTCTTTCACACATGAAACACTTCCATGTAAAGGCAAGAAACCAATTAAATATAGACCTAATCCAATTAGGTTCAAAACAATAGGTTAAGTCTAGCTCAAACATTTTGAACTAACTAAATTGGAAACTTGGGTTAACACAATATGCTAGCATATCAAATTAATCCTTAGAACTTACAATAAGTTTAAATAAAATTAGATCAAGATCAAATCCCAAAGTGTATGATCCATTGGATTCCAAATCTAGCTAGCAGTGGATCCAGGCTCTTGATCTAATCCTAGTTCAATTAGATTAAATCAGTCCAATTACACTAATTAATTAGAACTCTTTTTAATTAATTCTCGAATTAAACTTCTTTAATTCTTGCGAGTCCACAAGTCAAAATTGACGTCTACCAATGTGTCATGACTATCAAGAAGAGATAAAATTTGATAGAAATATCAAAATTATCCTTCAATGACAAGTTGCCATGTAATTCAATCCTTCAGTCATACAACATCCCAGACGAACTATGGATATAGAATCATGTCAAAACCAAATGCTCATCTATATGTATCTCGATCAGAATGTGATAATTTAGTTAATGATATATTAAAAATTCTTTCTAATTATCATTCTGCTTTGGCCAAAGACTTTTCAAATCATTGTCCTGTGAGATCACATAGGATGTTCACTCCCCTTATTAGGAGTGACCTATCTCTTATTGACCACTCACAACCTCTATACACATTTCACCACATCCAGAATACCCACACAAAGATCAGAGAATCAAGTAAAAGAATGAACCAAAATATGGATTCATATACACAAAGTACTATGGTAATCTCAGATCTAAAGATCACTTGCACAACTCTTACTAAAGAACAACCTGCTCACATGCAAATAAGGCTCCATCAGATATTCTTTCATAGGTCAATTCGGTGAACTCATTTTTTAATGAGCATCTATATCCTTATATTAGTATCACAGACAAGTGGTTGTGAGATCAACCATCCTCTCCATCGAGCATACATAGGATGTGCCAGTCTTATCGGTATCATTGATCTCCGACTCAATGAACTAATAAATGAAAATATTTTAGATCAGGGCTATCAAAGATTTAAGTCTTACTGACATAATCTGATCATGGTCTTGAAACTATTGTCGTAATCTATGAGGTTCATTATAATCTTAAACAAGTATAAGATGCAGTATATAATGAATCAAAGATACCTAACTTTATTAATAAATAATGTCAAATACATAAGTTTGGAAGATAAAATATAGAAAATATCCCATCGCATCATATATGTGATTAGCTTGTAAGGCATTATTCTTTCACTGAATAAAATAATAATTTCAAATTAACATAACCTAGATAGCACTATTACCCATCAATTGTTTTAGTAAAAAAAAAATGAAATTACATAGAATTGAAGCATCCACCATATGTCATAATAGTAAACAGAGGATCCCCTGTATTTGCTAAGCATGGATCTTCATTAGTTCGAGCATGGACAAATCTCAGGCCACAAAACAATCATGACAAATAACTTGAGCAAGCGATTGCAATTATTCCATTGAAATACGTCAGGGAATTGTAATATGTAAACAAAGCCTGTACAAAAATAATGAAACCTCACCATTTTCCACAGGGTAATAGATAAATTTCCTACTACACTCACGTTCTTGGGTCAGATGAACCCCTGAACAGATAACAGCTTCTCTTGATTAGATGTGCTTTAGCCAATTTATAACTCAACATCAGGTGACACACAAATTAGTACAAACAAGTTGACACTAAATTCTAACATTCCCACCAAATTAGAAAAGCTAATCTTACAATATCGGATGCATGAACAAAAGAGTCGGTTGGTATGCTTCCAAGTACATTAAAAGGTGATATTGCTGTAACTAATGTTCCATTTCAGAATAAACAATTCATAAATTACAATCAGAAATAGTATGCCAAGAATGAAGCCCTTCATAGAATATAACTTTCTAACCATCAAAATTATGATGAAAACTGACAACTTTTTTTGTTAGACACTTAATACCATACAAGATAATCAAGGGAATCAATCACACCCCATTCGCTATATCACCATTATATTGAATTCCCAACAAAAATTCATAGAAAATTCTATGAAACTTCCAACTTTCTCCTCTGCCTAGAAGAACAACATCTCCTTCTCTAGAAGGAAATGTCCTTTTCCTTGTTATCCAACCCCAGTTGTGTTTCTTCTCAGGCTACCCTTGCAGAAACAGCCAAGATGGTGGAAATGCAGTACCATTGAGATACGAATTTTGTTAGATTTATGTTCTAGAAATAATTATTAGTTGACATATTATATAATTCTAGGATCTGAATTTATACTTGTAATTTTTTTATTATCAATAAAAAATTTTCATTCCAATCATATTTATGTATCCATGATTTATCTTAAAATTAACAAAGATGATTTTTGTATATTCTTAAAGAGTTAAGAATTTGCGACATACATTAATTAGTGGTTAATTTCTAAATGCTTCTGATCAAAAGATCGTCACAGAGGACAGTGATCAATCCATTTGAGATCGGTGCATGGTTCACCTCCCTTGTGGGCAGATGAGTCTCGGATCTGCGGTGTAGAGACACTGAAGTGAAAGTACAGGTGGTTGTTAGAGAACAATTGACACTGAGAGTGACCAATATGACAACCATATGGATGTCTACTCACTCGTCAGTGATCTTCTCGATGCTGCAATGGTGTGAGTGGTCCTTTGACCTGCGGTGTCATTAGCTATTCGCAACGAGGCTATTAGGTTTGACTGCACATTTTCTTGATCTCTAGCCATATGAATCCTTGCTGTGTATGTTAGCTTCAGTAGGTTCAAGTTCGCTGTTTAGAGTAGGATGCACCTGATGGAATCTATCGATCTTGATAAAAAAGAGAAGTCATATGTAATTTACGAGACTGAGTTCAAAAATTTTTGGCCAAAGCAAGTGTGAATATTAGAAAGAGTTTCTACGAGATTCACAAATGAACTCGAGTTGAGCCAATCTTATATATGACTGACGATGGGGTCTGACGAATTCTTCATGACCCCATCAAGTCGAGACTCACGATAGAAGGACTGAATCATATGATAACTATACCTACGGGTTCGTACTTTCATTCTACTAGGTTGCTACTACATACTGCTAGGTGTCACTGATGGATTGTGAGACTCATCGGATGTCATCTTGATGATCGATGGCCCTTGAAGGGTAGAATTAGAAATGTTCCAATCCATTGAAAAGAGTTTTGATGATATTGTGATGGAGATCATAATATATCTCACTACCAGATAGAATGGAACCTATGGGGTCACACATTAAGGGATTTAATCTCGAATTTGCCAATTGGACTTATGAAGTTCTAATTGGATTAGGATTTATTAAAATCCTATTAGGTTTATAAGAATCATACTAGCACATGATTAAACTTAATTTTTTTTGGGACTTTGATTTGATCAAGTCCATAGTCTTAAACCTAATCTAAATCCATTTGGATTTAATTGGGCTCTTAATTATAAGCTCAAGAAGATTTGATTAAGTCAATTAGTTGGTATAATTATCCTAATATCATCTCTTCTTTATCTTCTAATTATTTCTAAGTATGTATGTGGAATAAATGAAAGAAAGGGTGGCGCCTACTTTACTTTTGGCATGAAATGGGCACCAAATCCTAAGATATAGCTGAGGGGCCCGCCCCCTCTTATGTGGCATGGTGTGGAGGAGAGAGAGTGGGGCCACGCCCCCCTCTTATTTGGCTAGAAATCTCTTTGTGGGGCACCAAGATTTGGCGCCCCAACTATCTGACATGTATTCCTATGACGTCTCTTGTACATGCTTAAAGGGACTGATTATATACCATTTATATCTTATTTTAATTGATATAAATCAGATTAAAAAAGTAGAGAATTCTTATGAGATAAAATCTATCTTTTTAAGATAATTGGGTTCCTAATATGTGTCAGGGTAGTATCTATATAAAAGGAGGTCTCTAGGGTTTCTAGTGAATAGAATTTTTGATCAATAAAATTCCTCTCTCTTCTCCATGCCTCCTCTCCTCCCTCTCTTCCTTTTCATGCCTAAGAGTTGGATATCCCCTCTTCCACACGCCAAGAGGTAGTGCTTGGTGACTTAGAGATTGAAGATCGAGGAGAAGAAGAAGAAGGCTGCTAATCAAAGAATTGATCCTGCAGTCCAGATCAAAGTATTGATCAAAGTGCTCAAGGCTAAGATTCTTCTTAGGAAAAAAAATTTTTACGAAGAGAAATCAGTTCGAGATTGATCACGATGGATACCCATAGAGATCGAACACATGTGCGGCTCGAGCGTCTACGAATCCATGATCACCAGAAGCGGTGAATATCTACCCGCATCAAGATAATGAGATCTGATCTCATATTTATTCTAAATTTCAGATTGTGTATATGTGTTTTCTCTTGGGCTTGGGTAGGATTAGATTTGATCTATTACATGTAGGGTTAAAGGTTTAATCCATTTGTTTTCCGCTGTAATTTCAAAATTTTGAAATCTACACATGCTGTCTACCCGATTTTTTAACAGTGGTTTCAGAGCCACAAGTTTTTGAAAACATATATGATCTGATTTTTAGATTAGATCTGAAAGTTTCAATGATTTAAAATCAATTTTATGCTGATATAAGGTTATTCTGATATAAGATTTATCCCCTATATTGCAAAGGTTGTCCTAGCATAAGATTGATCGATTTTAAAAATTATTTTCGAAATAATTAAATCAAATCTTTTAGATCTAAAATTAGCATATATGATATGTTTAATTTGAGTTTAGATCTGAAATTAGAATGATTAAAAATTGACATCAAACTGATATAAGATTGTCCTGATATAGGATTTATCTTCTATATTGTAAAGGTTGTCATAATTTGATGTGAATCAATTTTTGAAAAGATATTTTCGAAATATTTTAATCATTATTTCAGATCTGATTTTATATATATTTGATATATGTAAATCTAGTTTTAGATCTAAAATTTAATGTGCATGTGATGCATATTTAATTTAGATCTAAAACTACATATACTTGATATATGAAATTAGGTTTAGATCTGAAACAGTTTCAAGATCATAAGCCACTA
>KE505967.1:65112-82429 GCA_000441515.1 Elaeis oleifera | reverse complement strand
CGCAAGGTTTTCCAGTGAGTTCCCTAGGGTTTCATCCTGGGGTTCGGGAAGTGAGAAGGTGAGTTATGAGTGTCGTGAGCCCCCAAATTTTAGAGAGATCTTCAACATCCTCTCAAGCACGTTTGCTGATGATCTGAAGTATCCAAAGAATCGACAGACATCGATCGAAGGAGTTTGATCAGCATCGGCCGTCGAAAGGGCTCTACAACGAGCTAGCACTCGTGAGGAGTCGATCAGACCGAGAGCTTCATGTGGACAATCTGCAGAGGCCAGACACGCTCTATGGCTGCATTGCAATGATCAGACTCTCCCGACGGTGATCAGATTGCGGTGATCTACTACCCGCACCAAGGTATTGTGTTCTGAACACATTACAGTAAAGTATTTACTGTTCAATTTCGAATTTCAAATATAAATGTATGCATGCTATATATCGTATTTAGATCCTAGTGTAGGATAAATTCATGTTAATTAATTAGATTAATTAATAATTTTCACTGTAAAATAATGATTTTGAAAAGTTTTAAATTACCATTTTACCCTTGCACTGAATTTCGCAACACTCAGTAATGGCTCGAAAGAAATAAGAAAGGAACAATGATGATTCGATGGAAATCCTCATTTAAAAAATAGGATCCCAATAATTTAGTCGATTAAGATTAATTTTGAGTCGACTAAGTACTGAATTGATTAAGTTTTCATATAGAAAAAACTTTGCAGGCTTAGTCCAGCACAAATCTGAACATTCAAAGTTTTAGAGCTAAAAATGATGTAATGAGACATGCTTTTTCTAATGGAATTTAAACATAGATAATTTAAGAACATTTATCACATTATAGCAATCATTTCAACACATAAGCACATTCAATAATTTAACAATATGGATCAAATAAACTCAATTACTTCTTATGATATAAAATCTCTCTTCATTTAGAGGTTTAGTAAAAGTATCTGCAATTTGATTTTTAATTGGCACAAATTCAAGAGTTATATCATTATTTTGCACATGATCCCTAGTAAAATGATGTCTAACTTCTATATGTTTAGTTCTTGAGTGCAATATAGAATTTTTGATCAAATTTATGGCACTAGTATTGTCACGTCGAATAGGAATATTGTTATAAGTAATGTTATAGTCTTCTAGTTATTGTTTGATCCACAATGGTTGAGCACAACAACTCCCAACGATAATGTATTCAGCTTCCATCGTAGATAAGGCTATTGAGTTTTATTTCTTATTAAACCATCAGACCAAATTAACTCCTAAAAATTGATAAGTATCACTTGTACTCTTCTTATCTAAGCAACAACCAATAAAATCAGAATCACTATAGCCAATTAAGTCTCATGAAGATTGCAACGAGTACCATAAACCTACATCTTAAGTATTTATTAAGTATTTAAATATTCATTTAATTGCAACTACATGTGATTTTTTTAGATTAGATTGATATCATGCACACATACATACACTGAACATTATATCTGGCCTACTTGCAGTTAAGCAAGGATCCAATCATATCTTGATATAGCTTGGAATCCACTGCTTTTCTTTTGGATCTTGATCGAGCTTGCAGTTTGTGCTCACGGGGTGTCACTTTCTTTGACATTCTCCATCCAATTTTTTTAATATATCCTTGATGTACTTGTTTTGATTGATGAAGATTTTCTTATTAATTTATTTGATCTGGAGTCCGAGGAAGAAGTTCAGCTCTCTCATCATGCTCATCCCAAATTCTTCCTGCAAAAGACTAGCAAATTCTCTATACAGATCTTCATTAGTAGCACCGAATACAATATCATCAACATATAATTGCATAATCAATAAATCATTTGATTTTCTCTTAATAATAATGTTTATCTGTATTGCCTCTTTAAAATTATTATCTAATAAAAATTTGCTTAATCTATTATACCAAGCCCTAAGGATTGTTTAATCCATATAGTGCTTTCTTAAGTTTATAAATATGATTTGATAATTCTTGATTTTCAAATCCTGAAGTTTGTTCCACATAAACTTCCTCCTCAATTAATCCATTCAAAATATACATTTACATCATATGAAAAGTTTGAAATTCATGAAACAAATAAATATTAAGAACAATCTAATAGCCTCAAGTCTAGCAACCGGTGCAAAAGATTCATCAAAATCAATTCTCTTTCTTGATTTTATCCTTATGCAACCAATCTAGCCTTGTTTCTAATTATATTGCTCTTCTCATCTAGCTTATTCCTAAGATCCATTTTATTCCAATTACTACGAAATTTTCAGATCTTTCAACTAATTCTCAAATTTTATTCCTTTCAAATTGATTTAATTCTTCTTGCATTGCTAAAATCTAATTTGAGTCTTTTTCAGCTTCTATTATATTCTTAGGTTCTAAGTGTGATATCAATACAAAATGATTCATGGCTTCCCTAAGTGATGCTCTAGTCTTAACTCTATGAGATGGATCATCTAAAATTAACTTCTTTGGGTGATTATGATCATACCTCCATTCTTTTGGTAGGCTAGATGTACCTAGCTCATTTGGGTTGTGGTTCCTCTCCTTCAACCTCTTGTTCTTCATCTTCTTTTTCTTGCGAGGAATTATTTTCAATAGTCATCTCCTTCAATTTTTCTTCAAGAGTTCCTGCTTCCACATCAAGCTCTTCTTTCCTTACTTTAAGGGAGTTGGTCTCATCAAAAATAACATGTACCGACTCTTTTACTATTAATGTTTTCTTGTTAAACACTCTATATGCTCTATTATGAGATGAACAACCTAGAAAAATACTTTTATCAGATTTTGCATCAAATTTTTTAGTTTATCTTTACTATTTATCAGGATAAAACATCTGTAACCAAAAATTTTGAAGTATGAAATGTTAGATTTCTTTCTTTATAAGGCTTATATGGGATTTTTTTAAAATTGATCTTATTAGTGCTCTATTTAGTATATAGCATGCCGTGTTAATAGCTTCCATCTAAAAATATTTGGTAGATTGCTTTCACAAAGCATGGTCCGTGCCATTTCAATTAAAGTCCTATTCTTTCTTTCTACCATCCCATTTTGTTGATGTATCTTAGGTACAGAAAAATTATGATTAATTCTATTTTTGAAACAAAACTCTTTAAATTTATAATTTTTAAATTTGGTGCAATGGTCACTTCTTAGTTTCAAAATCTTACATTTTTTTTCACTTGTTATCTTGTTAAATAAGTCAACAAACATTTCAAAAGCTTCATCTTTATAAGCTAAGAAAAGTACCCATGTAAATCTTGAAAAATCATCTATAATTTTGAAACCAAGTCTTTTTCTATCAAGACTAGTAGTTAAAATCGATCCAAACAAATCCATATGAAGTAGTTCGAGTGGCCTAGTAGTTGAAACAATATTCTTAGATTTAAAAGATGATTTTGTTGTTTACCAAGTTGACATGCTTTGCAAACTCTATCATGTTCAAAATTTAACTTAGGTAAACCTTTTACTAAGTCAAATTTGATTAATGTAGCCAATGAATCCATGCTCGCATGATCTAATCTATTATACCAAATCCAACTAGATTCATTTGCTTTAGTATTCACAGCAACTAGACATTCAATATTTTATTTTAAATTCATCAAGATCAACTATATAAATATTGCCATATCTCTTTCCTATGAATTTAATGCTATCATCAAATGAATTAGTTACAATACAATGTGATGATTTAAATGAAATATTAAAACCTCTATCACATAATTGACTAATACTAAGCAAGTTACACATTAAATCTTCTACTAATAAAATATTTTTAATACAAGTGGAGGAAGTTATCATGATATTATCGAGACCAATAATATTACCTTTACCATTATCTCCAAATGTCACCACACCTCCATTCTTTACGTCAAGAAAGATAAATAAAGATCTATCTTCCATCATGTGTCTCGAGTATCCGCTATAAAGATATCATCTTCTCCTAGCTCTCACGGTTGCCAAGCACACCTACACAAGTAATCAAATAAATTTAGGTACCCAAGCTAATTTGGATCCTTGGGGATTAGCATAAATGGTTCCTTTTAGAATCCAAATTTATTTTATCTTTTACTTATTTGTATTAAAGATTTTGGTTACATTAACATTTTTGCATTCAATGAACTTATGTGCAACTTTGTTACATCTATGGCAAGTTATGTTTCTATTATGAGTGTGAGATTTTGTAAAAATATTTTTAACAATTTTATTCTTTAATGGGTTATATCCTATACCAGCTTTATCAAATATCATCTTTTGATTTTCAATTAGCATTTGCAGGTTTTGAAAACTTAATGTAAATTTATCTACTATGGATTTTAATTTGTTTACTTCCTCTTGTAGGGATTTATTCTCTTTAATTGATTCTTCTAATTTACTTTGTAATTCCTTCATATCTTCTTCCATCTTAGCTTTATCCTTACTTTAGAATTGATTTTATTTCTTTAGTTTTTATTTCTATCAGATAACTTTTTATAATCACTAATTAAATCATTGAAAGCATCATATAATTCTTCAAAAGTAAAATCTGAAATTGAATTATCATCACTTAGCTCATCATCATCAAGTGCCATAAGGCAAAGATTTGCTTTTCTTCTATTTGACATTCTTCCTCACTTGAAGAAGAATCCTCATCATTGCTCCATGTAGCTTTTGTATATCTTCTTCTTTATCTCTTTGGAGCTTTTCTTCAAGAGAGGGCAGTCCATTCGAAAATATCCGAGCTTCTTACATTCATAGCAAAGAGGTTGCTCTTTCTCTTTTCACTTTTCTTTCTCTTTGCTACTTTCTCCCTTATTATATCTTCTCCTTAGCTCAAACTTCTTTCTTCTCCTCATAAACTTCTTGAACCTTCTTACTAACATAGCCATCTCTTCATCATCTTCCGAATCTTCTTCAGAGTCACTTTCTTCTTCATGGATGGTGGCGGCTTTGAGTGCTGTACTTTTCTTCTTCTTTACCTCTTCTTTCTTGCCTTGGTTCATGTTGAGCTCATGTGTCATGAACGATCTAATAAGCTTCTTTAAGACTAACTTGTTTAGGTCCTTTGCCTCTTGAATGACGGTCACTTTTGGCTCCTAATTCTTTGGCAAAGACCTAAGAATTTTACGTATAACATCACTATTAGAATAATCTTTTTCAAGACTCTTTAAATCATTCAAGATATCAGTGAATCTTGTGAACATTTCGATGATAATTTCATATGGTTTCATTTTGAATAGCTCATACTTGTGTACCAACATATTTATCTTAGATTCTTTGACTTAATTAGTACCCTCATGGATGACTTCAAGCCTATCTCAAATTTTTTTGGCCAATGAACATGTTGGTATCCTATTGAACTCATTTGCATCCAAAGCACAATATGACATATTCATTGCTTTGGCATTGAGTTAAGCTTACTTTTTGTCATGTTCATCCTAATTCTTTTTGGGCTTGGAGATGGACACGCCATCAATGGTGATTGTAGGTGTGTGTGGATCATTTACCATTCATTATGACATTCCACATGTCATAATCTTGTACTTAGATAAATATTCTCATTCTTGCTTTCCAATAGGTGTAATTTGTCTTATTTAAAATGGAGGTCTATTGGTTGATTGTCCCTCAACCAATGAAATTCTAATTGGGTTTGTCATTAAATCTTTAGCTCAAAGAATTGAGTAACAAGTGAGCACCTACTTTGATACCACTTGTTGCCCAAGGATGGCTACCTAAGGAGAGGGATGAATTGGTATTTAAATTTAAGCTTTAATTGTGCTGAATTTACTACAAGGTGCTTAGTGGAATAAATTAAAACACCAGTAATGAATGAGAATAATGAAAAAAGATCACACAATCATAACAAATGCTTTATAGTGATTTGGCATCCAACTCGATACCTATGTCCACTCTCCAAGTAAACCGCTTGGGAATTCAACTATAATCATTATAGTTCAATTATTTCTTTGAGTTCACAATCCAACTCGTTTAGTTTTGACCTAGACTCACCAACTACAACCTTTACAATGATTATTTTTTCAGATTAACAATCAATCTTGATTGATTTTATCCTTGGGTCGCCAATCAAACCAATGCAATATCAAGGCTTGGACCAACCTAAGTTTCTCACCCTAAGAAACTTGAAAATAAAAAATACAATCACAATGAATACAAGATTAAAAGAGTTTAGAAATAAAAATACTATAAAGCCTAAGAGAAGAGATTCGAGTTGAAAGCTTGTTGGCTTGACTCTTCTCCTTGAATGCTTGAAGAAAATTGGTGAAGTTCTTCAATGCTCATAGCCTATCTTCTTTTACTTTGAGAATGATTGGAAGGACAAAAAACAACTTGACATTACTCCTTCACTTCAAAATAATGGTTCACACAATGAATGAACTGAATGGACTTGAATGCTCTTCAATAAGTATTCCAAAAGTTCTATTTAAAGCTCATAAGTGTTCTATTTATATTCCAAAGCTTTTCCACCATTCTAAGGCATCTGGAGAGACTTTATTTAATGTCCTAACCATTGAAAATACAAAACTAGCTGTTAGAAATAAGATGGAGTTGAAAAATACAGAACTAAAAATTAGCCGTTACAGTAACTTAGTTGACTAACTTTTCTCTAAGTCGACTAAGTACTTCACTTAGTCGACTCAAATTTTCTTAGTCGGCTAGTCTCAGATAACTGAAAAATGGACTCTTTATCTTTTACTACTTCACTACGATTTGGTCGACTAACTTTCTACTGAGTCGACTAACTCTCCTGTCTTGATCGGTTCAATTCTGACTTGGTCGGCTAAGTGGACAATACTTGAAAATCAACCTTTCTATCTTGCTACTGTCTTTTGAGACTGAGTCAACTAACTTTCTAATTTAGTCGATGAAGATCCTATCTTGATCGACTAAGTTGAATCTGGATCGATTAAGTCTTCTACAACCAAAACTTAGCTTCCTATCATTGATACTGAGTCGGCTCAAACATCCTCTTAGTCGACTCAAATTGTGTGTCAAGCGTGCCATGAAGTTTTTGACAGCCTTTCTTCTCTAATTTTATTTCTAAGCTAGACTTACCTCATTTACTTGATTTTAATCCTCATTAACCTTCTTTTTAAGGTGTGTCTAGTATAGAATTTCTTCATAAAACTCTTGAGTGGTGATGCTTCATTTAATCGATGAAAATTACTTGAAACAAGGTGAGCACTTGAAATTTAAACTACACATCCTCAAAAATAATATTATTAACATAACCAATTATACTGAAATACTTTTGTTATCATCAAAATCAATCTAAGGGTCAATATGTTTCAAGATCTGCCAAATGCTGCCTGCCTTTCTACCAGATCCTGAGATGACCCAAGGACTTTCGATGGATGGACGAGCGTCAGAGTACCTTTGCTGACTTAAAGAATTACCTCAGTTCTACTCCATTGCTTATTAAACCTGATCCAAATGAAGAATTATTTTTATATTTATCCATCTCTTCTACAATGATGAGAGTAGTGCTGGTCTAAGAGCGGGATAAGGTCTAAAGATCGATATATTATATCAGTCGGACTTTGAGGGATGCAGAGACCCGATACTCAAGGCTCAAAAGCTAGCCTATGCCCTCCTTATCGCTGCCCAAAAGCTCCATCCATACTTTCAAGCCCATTCAATCATACTGTTGATAGACCAACTCTTGAAGAGCATCTTCCACCACCCTGATGCATCAGGATGACTCACAAAATGGGCAATAGAGCTCTTCGAGTTTGATATTCAATTTCAATCGTGACCCTCAATTATGGCTTAGGTTTAAGCTGACTTCATAGCAGAATGCACCATCCCGGATGAGCCCAAAGTGACCAAAGAAGTTGAATCATGGGAGCAGACCCACAAGGGCCAACCAGGGTATGGCTTGGGTGCCTGGGAGCTATATGTTGATGGATCATCCAGCTCTATGGGATCGGGAGTGGGGTTGATTCTCTCATGACCAGATGGGATGATCACTGAATATACCCTTCACTTTGAGTTTCCAGCAACCAACAATGAGGTGGAATATGAAGCTCTAGCTGCTGGTCTTAGGATCACTAGGGAGCTGGGGATTCGAGGCCTAAAGCCCGCAACGATTCTCAATTAGTTGTTAGCCACATCTAAGGTCAATTTAAAGCTCACGAAGAGAATATGGTGAAGTACCTCTAGAAGATTAAAGATTTGGTCTCCCAATTTACAGACTTCGAGATTCAGTATATTTTTGATTGAAAAACTCTTATATGGATCTATTGTCTAAACTGACAACATCAGCACCATCGGAGTTGCTGTGAGACACCTTTTTTTAGGTACTAAGTAGGTCGTGCACAAAGGAGCCTATAATGGTGATGTAGGTGGAAGAAGAGTCCTACTGGATGGACCCTCTGATTAGCTATCTCAAAGATGGGACTTTGCCCATTAATTGAAAGAAAGTACAAAAATAAGGTACCAGTCACCTCGGTACTTGCTTCATGAGGAAAACTCTATAGGAGATCATTTTTCCTACCACTCTTAAAATGTCTACGGCCGATGGAGATTGAATACACTCTAAAGGAGGTGCACAAAGGTGTATGTGGAAGTCATATTGGAAAGAGGGTGTTGGCATACAAGCTCTTCAAACAAGGTTATTACTAGCCGACCATACAGTGGGATGCCCAGAGCCTAGCTGCTCGATGTGATCGGTGCCAACGACATTCCAACATACAGCATTTGCCGACCATCCCGATCGCCCGCATATGTGTACCTTGGCCATTTGCACAAGGGGGAATGGACATTCTTGGTCCTTTTCCCCAACATCGAGCCAGCAAAATTTTACTTGTTGCGGTAGACTACTTCACCAAGTGGGTAGAGGCAAAATCATTGACCTGCATCACTGAGGCAAAAGTTGTGGATTTTATCTAGAAGAGCATAATTTATCATTTTGGACTTCCTCGAGTATTGATAACTGACAATGGGCACCAGTTTGCAGGATCCAGGCTGGAACAACTCTATGAGGAATATGGGATCTCACATCATTTTACCTCTATGGTGCACCCTCAGGTGAATTGGGAGGCAGAGCCAACCAATCGGACTATACTACAAGGTCTGAAATGGAGGCTGGATGGAGCTAAAGAGGCGTGGGCCAACGAACTCTACCATGTTCTTTGATCATAAGTTTAGATTAGATCTAAAGTGATTTATGATAAGATAGATTCAGATATAAAATTATTTAAATATAAAAATATGTTATATTAGATGTAATCGGTAGTAATCTAAAATAGTCATGATACATGTGATATATGTATAAAGTTTAGATCATAATTATGTATATTTAATTGTTAAACATATGCATGAAAATTTATTTCATGATATGAAACATATGGTATGCTTCACTAAAATTCTAGTAGAATAGTTCAATAAATTGAAACACACATTTCACACACTTAATTTAAAATTAAATTTAAACGATCTAGATTTGAGAATTAAAGATTATTAAGACACCATATAAATCGATGGGCAATGGATTAGCATAAATCAGATCCTTCTATTGGGTTAGACCTAGGATTAGAATAAATATGAACTGAATTGAGAAATTAGTTAAATCTAATCAAGAGTTGAATTAGATTAGGTCAGAATTTTTCTAGATCAATCTCAATAGTTGAAGTTTGATCAAGTCTATATTTTGACCTTACCAAATGGACTATGATCATGGCTCAGTGGTTGAGTCTGAATCTTCTGGTGGACCAAATCGAAACTAATTAACCAGTTGGTGTCTCAGGTAAGTTTGGTAGTTTCGATTGAATGGTTATTAATTGGGAGCTACTCACTTAGATGGCATCTACGGTGAGTTAATGGCATATCCCTCCCATTGATCTCATTTACTTGACCAATATGGTAGATTATATTTTGATTAAATCACTAGTCGATTCGAGCTGACCCATGCCATTAAGATAAATCAGTATGACTGATTCAGGTGTCTTTAGACCAGCTTATTCTAATCATCTACATGACTTGGTGAAGTCAGGGGGAGGATTTATGACTTATAGGTCAATTTCTTCTCTTATTCTCAAATCAATAAATCAAATCTTCTAAATTATTAGATCCTTAAAATGATATAGTTATGAAGATAACTTGTTCATAGCCTCCTATTAAGGTGCGTGATAATGAGTCCAATATTTCAAAAAGAATTGGAGGCACCACATGCCTGGTATCTATTGGGTATTGAAATTATCATTCATCATATGACCATCTTGTTGTGCCTTTCAGATCAATGCTCAGATTGATCGAGCCACACTCAGACCTGGATATTCGTTTGTTAGATGTGCTTGGTGTAGTCATGTTAATGGTTAGACCTAACCAGAATTTTCAGTAGAGGCACCACACGCCTGCTGAAGAGATGCCTGGGGCAAAACCTAATTGCTAGAAGTTGTTTAGAAAATACTTGGTTATGAACCTACCCATGGATATACTAGGATTGGTCGAGCCACACTCTGGCCCAAATGCAGTCTATGTGGATTCTAGTACCCGTTAAGAAATTAATGTAATTTCTCAAATTGGAGGTAGAGGCTATCAATTCATATAAAATAGTAGGAGAATCTTTAGACTAAAATCTATATCTCTAGGATTAAAATAATTTATATACTAATAGGTTTATATTTTTTTTTCAGCTATGGCCACCACACTATCACTCCGTTCGCTATTAGAAAGTGACAAGTTTATCAGACCCAACTTCGATAGCTAGTATCGAAAGTTGACGATCGTCTTGGAGCATGAGAGGATCCTGTATGTGCTTACGGATCTACCACCTGAAGAACCTACTGCCAGTGCACCTCGTACTGTGAGAGATACTTATTTGAAGCGGCTTAATGACCACACAATGGTGCGTTACATTATGAGGGTAGCAATAAATGATGAACTTAGCTGTAAGTTTAAAGATGCGCAACCAGAGGATATGATTCAAATGTTGAATGAGTTCTTCGACACCCCTGAGGATGTGGAGAGACACAAAATCTCCTGCACTGTGTTTATGCCCGTATGCGAGAGGGTGCGTCAGTCACTGATCATGTATTGTACATGATCGAGTAGATTGAAAGCTTAAGCAAACTTGACTTTCTGTTACATGAACCATTAGGTAAGGATGCTATCCTCAATTTGCTACCGAAATCCTACCTATCCTTCTTGAGTCATTATAGAATGACCAAGCCTGCAGTGAACTATCATGGTTTGCTAGGATTGCTGCAGATATTCGAGAAGGACCATCAGCTCTAGAAGGAGCTGGTGCATATAGTGGGAGGTTCATTTGCAGATCATCGATTTTCTAAGAAAAAAAAAGAAGGTACAGAAAATCATGCCGTCGATCCCAAGCTAAAGCAGAACAAAAGTTAAAAGTCGATAAGAGCCAGATAGAATGTTCTTTATAAGAAGCTGGTCATTGAAAAAGGAATTGTCTGGCTTATATAGCTTTTCTTGACCCAAACAAGCCAAAGAACAAGAGAAATAAGCAATCAGTTACTTCACAAGGTACTTATATGATAAATTATTGTAATTTCTCTGTTTGTGATACTACTACCTAGGTATTGGATATCGAAAGTTCAATTAATATTTGTAATTCGTTGCAAGAACTGTAGGTCAATAAAAATTTAGAGAAGACGAGCGGTTCCTGAATGTTGGAGATTGAAGTCTTGTTCTAGTTCTAGTTTTAGAAACTATGCTGCTTGTTTTCGAGTCTAATAGTGTCATATTAGATGAGTGTCATTATTGTCATTCCTTTTGGATGAATGTCATCTCTGTAGGCCTTTTGGTCAAATTTGATTTTAAATTTTAATAAAAGATGATTTTTGTGATGTTATTATGAAAGATACTATAATTATGCATGATAATTAAGACATAGCATATATATGTTATCACAGTCTGTTGGTGTAATGTACACTTCGATCAAACATCCTAGGATAGATAATGTCAATGATTCCTACCTTTAGCATTGTAGGCTAGGTTATGTGAATAAGAACAAGATAGATAGATTAATCAAGGAGGGTATCTTTGAAATTAATGATTGTGAATCATTATCGACCTGTGAATCTTGTCTATTTAGTAAGATGACCAAGTCATCTTTTAAGAGAAAATATGAATGAGCCAGTGATATTTTAGGTCTAATACATAGTGATGTATATGGACCCATGAACATAGCTGCTAGAGGAGGATACTATTACTTCATTATATTTATAGATGATCTATCGAGGTATGGGTACGTATACCTTATGAAGCACAACTTCGAATCATTTAAAATGTTCAAATAATTTCATAGTGAAATAGAAAAATAGACTGAAAAAATATTAAAACTCTTTAGTTAAACCAAGGAGGTGAATACCTCACCAGTCTGATAAATACTTATTCGTATGGTACCCAAAGAAATTAATGGGTACTACTTCTACCTCACTGAAAACAAAGGTGTTCGTCAGCAATAGGGCAATTTTTTGAAAAATTTTTGGAGAAGGAACTAATGCCAACAAATTAAACTTGATGAAGTTCATGAGGTAGAAGAACTGGCACACATAGAATCGGATTTGATTGGGAGATCGAATTCAGAGCCTGTAAAGGCACTATTAAGGAGATCCGATAGACTACCGCATCAACCAGACAGATACTATAATTTCTTGATCTGAGATGGTGATCCTATCGAACTAGATGAAAATGATGAGGATCTGATCACCTATACGGAAGTCATGCAAAGGCATGACTCCTAGAAGTGGCTTAAGACCATGAAATCTGAGATGGAGTCCATAGAGATCAATAGTATATGGACACTAGTTGATTCACCGAAGGGATAAATCCATAGCAAATAGATTTTTGAAGAAAAAAAGAGCAGACAGAAAGATAGAGACCTATAAAGTTCGTCTAGTTGCCAAAAGTTACCGTCAGCATTATGGTATTGACTATGACGAGATATTCTCACCTGTGGTAATGTTCAAGTCCATCTGGATTATGCTTGCGATAGCAACATACTTAGATTATGAGATTTGATAAATAGATGTCAAAATTATTTTCTAAATGGAGAGCTGGAAGAAGAGGTGTATATGATACAATCTAAAGGGTTCACATCCACAGACGAATCTATGATGTGCAAACTAAATAGGTCCATCTATGGACTGAAACAGGCATCTAGGAGTTAGAATATGTATTTTGATAAGGTGATCAAAACGTAAGGCTTTATTAGGAATGGAGAAGAGCCTTATGTCTACAAATGGGCTAATGATTCTATAGTCATCTTTCTTGTACTATATGTAGACGACATACTGTTAATAGGAAACGACATCTCAACTTTGCAGAGTGTAAAGCTATGGATCTTATCATAGTTCTCCATGAAGGATTTGAGAGAAGCATCCTACATCCTAGAGATGAAGATCTATAAAGATAGATCTAGAAGATTGTTTGGATTGTCCCAATTTACGTACATCGATACCATATTCAAATGGTTCAACATGGAGAATTCCAAGAAAGACTATCTTCTGATAGGTCATGGAATTACTCTCTCTAAGAAAGATTATCCGACAACCCCACAGGAGAGAGAGCGTATGAGTAGGATCCCATATACTTCAACAGTAAGGTCTATCATACATGCCATAATGTGTATGAGATCGGATATGGCATATTCACTAGGGATAGTGATTAGGTATCAATCTAGTCCAGGTAAAATCATTGGAAGGTTGTGAAGACAAACCTTAGGTATTTGAGAAATACTAAGGACCAATGGCTAATCTATGGGGACACTGACTTGAAACTTGTGGGATATACTGATTTTAGTTCTAATCGGACCATGATGACAGTACAAGTATGTCAGACTATGTATTTATCTTAAATAGAAGAGCAATTTACTGGAAGAGTTTCAAGTAACATACTATGGCTGATTCTATATGCAAAGTAGAATACATTGTTGCATTCGATGCTGTAAAGAAAGTGATGTGGTTGTGAAAGTTCATCACCGAGCTTGGAGTTATATCCTCTATTGATGGTCCTATTTTACTGTATTGTGACGGCACTGGTGCCATAGCTCAAGCAAAAGAATCAAAGTTACATCAGCATATCAAGCATATTTTGCGTCGCTATTATCTTGTATGAGAGATCATGGATCGAGGTGATATCGAACTTCAGAAGATCGACGAAAAAAGAAATAGCTGACCCCTTCACTAAAGCTCTCAGGATCAAAAATTTCGATGATCATAAGTGGAAGATGGGTATAAGATATTGCCCCGATTAGCTTTAGTTCAAATGAGAGTTGTTAGGAAATGTATCCTAAAGTCAATCGTATGGATGATTGTGCTTATTTTATAATATATATATATGAATTATTAATTAATGAATAAAATTATTTTGACATCATTCATCATAAAGTTTCATCTTCCTTGCTAGAACTCTTATGTTATGATGAAGTCCTTAGAACTATAAAGAAATCGATAAATGAAGATTTATCATATAGTTCTTAAGTATGTTCACGACCGAATGATACATCATTAAAGGATAATGATGTTTATCAAGTGAAGGATATTGTGTGCCATATAGATTAATTATCCTCTTAACCAAGGAGTGTGGAGACATCAGTATGGCATACAGGTGAGATGTAGGAGTACATCGTTATTGAATAAGTGACTCACCTGCTGAGTGCTCTACTGTCAAGAGCAGCTTGCAAAGCGTATGGGCATAAATGTCCCTCAGAATTGAGATCACTATAGTGACTTGTAAGCAACTTACTGTACTTTGATGTTGGACTATCTGTATTTCTCATATAGTGATGGAAGGCTACTGGATACCATCAAGTACTTATGAAGTTTGTGTATGAATCAAGATAGAATTGACCCCTCCGGATTATAGGAGTTGATGTATCACTATATTTCAATTTAATAAAATTTTGGCTAGGATAATCCATGTGATGGATTTGAATAGTTGGAATACCATGTGGATGATCCTTCAGGATTGACAGTTTAACCCTAGACCGTCCTAGAGCATTCAGGATCAAATGAATGAATTATGTGGTAACAATATACATAGATTCTTGAATATTATCTTGTAATTATTCGACCTATTCGGATATCGAAAATCATTACTAGATGATAACTTCGATTAGTATAGAAACGGTTCCTATGCTACCGACTTAGTATTCGAACTTATGGAGTCACGCACAAAGTCAAACAATGTAGGAAAGAATTGACCTAAGTCTATATGTTCAATTAGAAGTACATGATTTGATTGAACAAATAGATTAACTTGATTGAGAATTAAATTATAGTTCATATGGATTAAATAGTTGACTACGTCTAGCTAGCACTAGACATGAGGTTCAGGTTCAATTCTAGGGATGAACAAGATTTGATCTATGATCCAAGAAGTTTGTGAGAGATTGAATTAAATACTAATTAATTTCAGATTAGATCTGATTTAATTAGACTTAATTGAGTTGAAAATCTAAGTTAGGCTTGGTTCAAAATCCTAAATAGTTTAGGATTGACAGCCTATTCAAAATTGATTCGAATCAGGTTCGAATTAGATTTGAATTAACCCATATTTGGATTAGATCCTTAAAGCCTACTTTTATTGAAACTCTCTCTCCTCATGGTCGATGAAGAGGTGGTGGGGTGCTGCATGGTGCTGCCCCACACTTGGGTGTAGGTATGGGTGCATGAGGGTGCCTAGTTAGACGCCAATCCTTTCTCCTTTAGGACTCCTTTGATAAGTTATGGATTAATTCAAAACCTATTTGAATTAGGAATCCTAGTCTTCTAGGTCATAAAAATTATTTATAAATAGGAAGGACCTCTAACTATCATAGCATAACAATTAGATTATTTGCTAAGGTGAGAAAGAGAGAGACAGGAGGCGTGAAGGAGGAGAGGCATCACCTACCCTTGGCATGTTCTCTTTGGGTGTCCCATCTTCTCCTTGGCATGAAGGCATATTAGGCATCCCTCTTGTTGGTGTGAGGTGTCACATTAGAAGCTCTCTCTCCTCTTTTATTGCCTTGTGAAGGTACTTTAATCTGAGGCTTCATCCCACTTTCCTACGAAGTTTGGTGTGCACATGAAGTAGAGGGTTTGGAGATTCAGACTTACGTGAGGCTTTAGATTCAGAATCTTTGGATATTTGATCCCTATTTCGCTGCGTATCAGGTAAAAATCAAATCTTTATTAAGTTGTTATAAAAAATTTTTAGATGTACCCTAGCTATCCGCTTCATTTATCCAAAGAACAGGTTTCTTCCCTTCATTCCCATTGGTAAAACATTAAAGGGTCCTAATTGAGTACATGGCCTAATTTTTAAAAGTTAGGATAATTCTGAGGTTTCTTAGCTAGTCTTTAAAATTGATCCCGATCAAAGATTGGACTCAAGGATATGGGCTAGAGGGTTTGAAGCTGACATGATTTAACTATTAGAGTAGAGATTCAAGTTAGATTTTCGTACTTTAAATTTTATATTTACTCTAGAGATTTTAAGAAACAAACAAAACTCTCACTATTTTTTTTGGATCTTTACACTCTCTGAGTGAAAAATGAAACCCTAATGTGACAGTTGGATCTTTAGTGGGTGCTGCGGTCCCACCGATGCTGTGTACCTCACTTGACAGATATTGATAACATGCACATCGATGCATGAACAACTCCTTGTCTACATGCTTCTTTAAGCATGTTGCAGCTACTTAGTCTCTAAGTCATGTGGGCTCACTTGACAGATACTGACTACACTCCTTAGTTAAGTGCAGGTGCAAAGCTGTCATTGAATCCCTCACCTGATAGATATTGGGCCCAACCCTATCCTTGCTTTGGAGTAACTCTTTGCTAATACTGTGGTTGCATGTTTCTGATGCAACTGAACCGCTGCGACCAGCTGTGAACAATCAACACTAGTAGCACGCTCTTACATTTATAATGGTGGAAGATCTCTAGACTTAATATTTATAGAGAGGTTTGAGGTTTAGATCTCATCTAATCAGTCATCTATGACCGATCTAATTGGTATGGGCTAAATCAAACCGCCAAACAACCTTATTTAAGACAATCTTCCAAATTGGCCAAGTAAGTGGAGATCGATAGGGGTCCCCCGTTGCTTTCTTTAGACATCAATAAATTAGTCAGATCAGTGAATAAAACTAATCAAATAACCACCTCTCAATTACTTATCTTAGACATTAACAGGTCAATTGATCCAAATAGATTAGTTGAAGCGAATCAGATTCAATCCATCGAGCCGAATTAGATCTTTAGATTAATCGATTTTATATATGAGATTTAATAGATTCGATCAATAATAATTATATGATCTCAAGACTTAGTTGAACTTAATCTTAATCAATACTTGACTAG
>KE505967.1:11338-22241 GCA_000441515.1 Elaeis oleifera | reverse complement strand
CTAATAATATTGCATAAAAGATGGGGTATGGATTAGCTTAAATCAAGTCCTTTAATTGGGTAAGTCCTAAGGTTAGAATCAAAGACTTAATGGACTTAAAAGAGTTGTTGATCAAATCTAACCAATAGTTGATTTAGATTAGATCAAGGATACTCTAGATCAAATACAATAGTTATAGAAGGTCAAGTCCATATATTTGATTAAACCAAATGGATCTTGATTGAAGCTCAATGATTGAGCTTGAATCATTGGGCTGATTAGATCACTAGGTGACTCAAGTTGACCTATATCATTAAGGTTAATCAGTATGACTGATTTAGGTACCTTGGACTGACTTGCAGATCGATTGATGTCTTTCAAAATATATTAACCAATTTTTAATTATTAGGTCCATAAAATGAGCTAGTTATGGAGATAACTAGATCATAGCCTCCTATTAAGATACATGATAATGCATCTAATATTCTAAATAGGTATTGGAGGCACCACCGCCTGGTGTCTATTAGGTATTGAAATTATCATTCATCATATGACCATCTTGTTGTATCCTTTAGATCAATGGTCAGATTGGTCGAGCCACACTCAGACCTGGACATTCGTTTCTTAGATGCACTTGATGTAGTCATATTAATGGTTGGACCTAACCGAATTTTCAATGGAGACGCCACACACCTGCTGAAGAGATACCTGGGGTAAAATCTGATTGCTAGAAATTATTTGGAGAAATAATTGATTAAGAACCTACCCATGGATGCATTAGGGTTGGTCGAGCCACACTTGGGTCTGAACGTAGTCTATGTGGATTCTAGTACCCGCTAAAAAATTAAGTAATTCTTTAAATTGGAGGTAGAGACTATCAATTCGTATAAAATAGTGGGAAAACCTTTAGACTAAAGTCCAAGTCTTTAAGCTTAAAATAGTTTATGTACTAATAGGTTGATTATTCTCTTTTCAGAAATGGCTAGAAAATTATCGCTCTGTTCACTGTTAGACAATGACAACATTATCGGATCTAACTTCGATAGCCAGTATCAGAAGTTGAATATAGTTTTTAAGCTGAATTGATCAAGAGAAGTCTAAGGCTAACCAAACAAGCTTAAAAGAGAAATCTGTAAATGGTTGCTGGTCAAGATAGTTATATAATAACTCTTTGAAATTTTCTATTGGTAATACTACTATCTTGGTATAGGATACCGACAGTATAAGTCATATTTGCAAATAGTTGTAAAAGACTTCAGGATAGTAGAAGATTTGAAAACGGCAAGAGACTCCTGAATGTAAGAGTGGAAGTCTATTCCAATCTTAATATTAGGAATCGTTGAGCTTGTTTTCAATCCTGAAGATATTATTTTAAGTGATTGTCACTATTATCCAATCTTATTGATGGTGTCAATAAGAATGATTACTACGATATCATTATGAATGATACTGTAATAATGAATGGACAATTGAAAATTATATAAACTCAGTACTATATCTGTTAGTGTAAAGTACACATCTAACTAGCATCCTAGATTAGATAATATCATTGAAGCCTATCTTTAGCATAATTGACTTAGTCACATTTTATTGGAAAGGGTGAATGAGCCAGCGATGTTCTAAGTTTGGTACATATTGATGTATTTGCACTCATGAACATAAGTTCCAGAAGAGAGCTTACTACTTTATTAAAATCTCTGATAACTTATCTTGGCATGGGTGCATCTTGCTTATGAAGCACAAGTCTGAATCGATTGAAATGTTCAAACGATTCTGTAATGAGGTAGAAAATAAAATACAAAGAGTAATAGAACTCATCAGTTAGACTGATGAAGTGAATACCTTTATAGTAAGTTTTAGACATATCTTGAAGAGGATTGGATTCTCTCTCAATGGACCTCTCCTGAGATACTTCTATTTAAAGAGTGTATGAAAAAAAGAATTGAACTTTATTAGACATAGTTCGGTCCACTGTGGGTTTGCTGGTCTACCTAAGGTTATATAATAGAGACTGCTTGATATGTACTCAAGAACATTTTGAGCAAATCGGTCACCATAAGTCCATAAGATTTGAGGTGTCGGACTTATGTGAAACATTCATAAACCAACTAGCTTGGATCTTGGTCTGATAAATATTATATTAGAGATATTTCTTCTATCTTCCAAATGGACATGAGATGTTCGTGAATCTTAAGATATTCTTTTTGGAAAAGAAGTTCCTTGGTGAAGGAACTGATGCTATTAAGAGCAAGCTTGGTGAAGCTTGATAGGTAGAGGAACTGACTCTGACACAAACCAATAGAGCTGGAGTTGATTAGATCAAATTCAGAGCCCGATGTAAAGGCATCTTTGAGAAGATACAGTAAAGTACCATGTCAGTCAGATAGATACTTCGATTTCTAGGTTCAAGATGAAAATTTGATCTCCCATACAGATACCATACAGAGATCTAACTTTGAGAAGTGGCTTGGAGCCATTAAATCTAAAATTGAAGATCAATGAGGTATGGACATTCGTTGATTTACCTGAAAGGATAAGACCTATAGGATGTAAGTAGATTTTAGATGGATAGGAGGTGCAGACTAAAGGTGGAGACCTATTAATTCTGTCTGGTTGCCAACGGATTTCATAAAAGTTATAGTATTGACTATGACAAGATATTTTTTTTTTGGCAATCCTCAAGTCCATTCAGATTGAATCAAGCTTCTCGAAGTTAGACCACATGTTTTGAATATATGACTTTATTGAGAATGAAGTAAATCCTATATGTACAAATGGGCTAATAGTTCTGTAATAGTATTCTTTGTATTGTTTGGATAAAATTCTCTTAATAGAAAATGACATCCCTACATTACAGGGAATAAAAATTTAGGTTCTCATCTCTGTTCTCCATAAAGATTTGGAAGGTTATAAGAACCATCATTTAGTATTTATGAAATACTAAGGATCAATGGTTCATTTATAAAGAATCTGACTTAAAACCTATGGAATATTAATTTCAGTTTCTAGTCAGATCGAAATGATAAAGTTGTATCAGGTTATATTTTATCCTAAAGAAGGAATGACATGCTAGAAAGGTTCCATGCAATATTCAGTAGCCAGTTTTATTTGCGATACGAAGTTCTTTACGGTATTTGATACTGGTAAAAAACTTTGATTATAGAAGTTCTTTAGCAAGCTTGGAGTGGCACGCTCCGATGATAGTTCAGTCTTTCTGTATTGATAGCAGCACTGGAGCTATAGCTCAAGCTGAAGAACTGATGTTCCATCTATGAACCAAATACTTTTTACATCGCTATTATCTTATTTGATAAGATCAAAATAAAGTCGACCTTAGAAAGATCGACTGAAAAGAGAACTTGGCCGACCCATTGACTAGAGCAATCGAATTTAAGAAGTTCTATGATCTCAAATGGAAGATGGATATTTGATACCGATCGATTGGCTTTAGTCCAACTAAGAGTTGTTGGAAAATATGTCCTAAAGTCAATCATCTAGATTGTAGATGATTGTGCTCCATATATGTATATAAATTATAAATTGATAAATATTATCTGACAGATTCATCATAAGGTCTAAATAGAAATCATATGTTATGATGAAGTCCTTAGAGCTACTTTCAAAATGATAAAGAAGATTTATCATGTAGTTCTTAAATCCTGCTCGTGATCAAATGATACAATTATTACAAAGATGATAATTGTATCGAGTGTAGGTTGTTGTGTGCCATATTATTTGGTTGTCCTCTTAACCAAGACGTGTGGTGACATGGGTATAGCATACGGATGAAATGTAAGAGTACGTTTCACTGAGCGTGACCAACTCTAGAACACTCTACTGTCAAGGGTTGTTCTAATGGGATATGGATATAAGTGTTCCTCTGATCTGAGACTGCCTCGGTGACTTACAAGCAACTCACTATACTTTGCTGTCGGACTATCTAAATTTTAATTCGATGATGAAAATTTTGGATGCAGTCAGGTACTTGTGAAGTTTGAATGCGAGTCAAAATGGGATTGACCACTCCAAGTAAAATTAGAGATGATGCATTACTGTGCTTCAATTTAGCAAAACTTTGACCAAAATATTTCTAGTGAGGAGTCACAGAATTTTTGAGGTTGAGACACAATGTGGATCTCTCATCCTAGGTTGACAGTTTAACCCTAAGTCATCCTTGAGCATCAAGAGTCAAAGAGATGAATTATATGGTAACTATATCTACGTAGGTTCTAGAGTGTTGCTGGGCATACATTCGGCCTCTCCGGACATCGGGTTCTATTGCTAGATAATTACATCGATTGGTATAAAAATTATTCTTGAACTACCAGCTTAGGTTCAAACCTATGGGGTCACACACATAGAAGTATCTATTTGATCAAATGGTTGACCGACGATTATGAATCATTGAAGGGTTTAATTATCAATGTGATTGATGATTAATCCTATGCAAAGATTGTAATAAATTATTTACTAATGGTTCATAAATTAGAGAAATAATTAATTAACAATTTGATTATTATTGGCTCAATTTGATTGAGCAATGGAGATTAGATCAAATCTAATTGAATTAGATTCAGTTTGGTTTGGTTTGCTTTGATGCAGCCTTAATAGATAACAGGACTTGCTCCAATTAATCTTAGGGATGCAAATCAAATTTAATTATTAAGGACTAGTTTAATTTGATTTAGATTTAATTGGATCAAACTCTATTGGATAATAGACTTGATTAGGTCAAGCCTTATTGATTATGATATGATCTTATATCCAAGAATCAATCCTTGGATTGATGGGGTCTTAATCTAACTAATTCTCTAATGGATTGGGCCTAATTGGTTCATAATTGAATTAGGATCTAATTAGTTAGTTTGTTATAACTAATTCCTAAGTTAGTTAGGATTGGATCCAAAGATTAGTTGAGTTGGAACAAGATTCATGAGTCTTATTTGGAATAGGACTTAACCAACTCAACACCACCCATCTACTTATTAAATCCTCATGCCTAACACCTTACACCATGAGATCCCATGTCCAAAGTGAAGTTGCACCCCTCTCCTCTCTTGCGTAAAAAAGAGGCATCCCCCCTTTCTCCATGTCACAAAAATAAGGAGGGGCATCTAAGAGTTGGACACCCCAAGTTCCACACGTCAAAGCTCTCTTCTCCAACTTCCTTTTGAAGGATTTTGTGAGATTTTGATTATTGATTCTTAGGCATCAAAGAGAGGCTCCTTTGTTAGCTTTACAGTAGAAAATTGGAGAAGAAAGGTTCTTCCCAATGAGAGAAAGAGAAGGAAGGAAAAAGGTCTTCTTTCTTGTGCGCAGCTTTGGAGAAGAAGGAGTTCTTCTCTCATATTTTTTTATTGTTTTTAGGATAAATTTAGATTGGGTCTAATTTTTAACATAAAATTTAGAGAAAAAATCTTAAAAACATTTGTTTGGATGTTTGGGGCTTCCTTGGGCTCTAGATCAAGGGGAAAAGGAAGAAGAAAGGAGAAGAATGATTCTTCTCTTGGGTCTCTCTTTTAGTTTTCTAAAACTTAGAATTTCATATAATTTTTTATATGAGAAGTCAAATTAGATCTGATTTTTATCATGAAAAATTAGAGAAAAAAATTTCTTTTGAAGCTATGAAAGGAAGAGAGAAAGGTTCTCTCTTGTACATGGGAGAATTGAGAAGAAAGGGTTCTTCTCTTGATCTCTATCGTAAAGATTTGATGCATGGATTCAGGAAGAAAAAGAAATCTCCTTGTTCTTCATATTCTTCATGTTCCTCCTAGATCTACCAATAGTATGGTGTCTTTGCGAGCTAGCACTCTCGGAGAGACTAATCAGCACAAGGATTTCGTGTGGATACCCATAGAAGTCGGACACGTGTGCGGCTATTGAGCATCATGAAGAATCAATTATCATAGATTTTAGATGTGATGATCTGCTATCCGTGCTCAAGTATAGAGTTTTAAACTCAATTTATATTTAGATATGATCTAAATATAATTTAGATACGATCTATTTTGATATAGATGTGATCTATATTTACTGAATTTAAGATTTTAGATTTACATACGTGTGTATTAGTTCATGTTATAGATCTTGTATGGTAGTTTTAGATTTTATCTATGAATGCATGTAAATTAAATTATTTAATATATATATGTTCTACTATAAATTTTAAAATACATGCACAAAAATACTATTTTTCTCTTCACTTGCAAAGTCGGTGTGTGAGTCAAGATGGAATTGATCCCTCTAAATAAGTAGGAGTTAATGCATCGCTATATTTCAATTCAGTAAAATCTCATTTGGCATAATCCATGTGATGGATTTAAAAGTTAAATATAATGTGGATGATTTTTTTAGGTTGACAGTTAAACCCTAGGTCACCTTGAGCATTGGGATCAAAAGGATGAATTATACAGTAACCATATGTCAATGGGTTCTTGAATGTTGCTTAGCATTCTTTCGACCTATCTGGATGTCAGGTAGCATTGCTAGATGGTCACTCTGATTGGTATAAAAAATTATTCTTGTGCTACCGGCTTTGGTTCGAACCTTTAGGATCACAATCAAAAGAAGTTGCTAACTAATCATGTAGCTGATTGACGATTGAGATTCATTCTAGGATATAACCATCAATTTGATTGATGATTAATCTTGTATAAAAATTATAATAAATTAATTATTAATAGAAGGATAGATTAGCAATTAGATTGGTAATTAGCTCAATTTGATTGAGCATTGAGATTTGGATCAAGTCTAATTGAATTCGATTCAATGAGGTTTGACCCGATTAGGTTATGAGATGGCTTAATCGCCAAGAGAGATTAGTTTCTGATTTGATTAAAAATTGGTTCAATCAATTTTAATTGGATTAAGATTTGATTAAAGATATAAAAGCCTAATTGGATTGAATTTTATTTATTTAATTGGATCTGACCAAATATGATTTGGTTTGGAATCAAATATAATTGAACCTAAGAGTCCAATTTAGTTGGACTTCTCCCTAATGCCACCCCTTGTCCATGCAACCTTTCTTCATGTTAAATCTAATTTAACATGATGTTCTCTCATGCCCACAAATATTCTCTCACCCCTCCTCCTCATCCAAGTCGAGAGGATAAAACTTGGATTTTGAATTCAAGTTTGAAAGATTTTTGATTTTGAATCAAACCTCTATCCTTATCCTAAGTTCCTCTGAACGCCACCCATAAGAAGCTAAATTTTTTGTGCAACAATTGAGAAGAGAATTACATGAGAAATGTCCCATGCCTCACCCTTTTGGCACCCCTCTTGGATAAGGATCAAGTGGTTGTGTTTTGAATTCAAATTGGTTTGAATTTGAACTAAATCTAACCACTTTATCCTTATCCCATCACCTCTCCACGCCAACCTTAAATCATCTAAATTTTGTGTGACAAAATGAGATGCTTTTATCATGGAAAAAGGTTTTTGAGAGAGAGGATAAGAAATAGAGAGGGGGTGGGTCATTCTGTGCGATAGAAAGAGGAAAATTCCTTTCTCTTTGGGCGTGAGTTCTCAGGTGGGGTTCTAGGATTTTGACTCTAGACTTTTGTGAGAAGAACAAAATAAGAGTATCTTGTTCCATAGTTCCTACACCACCATCTCCTCCTCTTATTCCATTCTCTAATCTAGAATAGTTCGGGTGATCTAAAGGAAGGAGCATTTTTCAGCCATCCAGCACCTTTCATGAGAAGTAGGATTCCCGATGAAGGTTGATCTATCAGGACTTCGAGCGGACATCCTGTAGAGATCGGACGTGCTGTGTGGCTTCTCAACATTAGGAAGAATCTTTTACCATATCTATCAACAGTGGTGATCATCGACTCATGCTCTGATAAAGAATATAATGTCAGTAGATAGGATCTGCTCCTGATTAGAATGTTTGTTTCAGATTCGATATGATTACAAAATTGATGTGATCAATTATTTAAATTTAGATGTTGCATTTATTCATATCATATGATCTTTATTTGGTAGTTTCTAGATCAGATCTAGGGCATGCAATTAGATTAAAATATTTAATCTATAGTCTTTCGCAAAAATTTTTTGAAAATTGCATGCTATGAATTATCGATTTTTCCTTCAAATGGTATCAAAGCTTCATTCAATATGACATGTATATTATGCATATAATCTAATTTTAATTATTTAGATTAGATCTAAATAATTAATCTTAATTTTGAGTAGTGTAGTAATCGGATTGGGTAGATCTCCATAGCCATCCGATCATAGGAGAAACTAAGATTTTATGGCCCTCTCCTCCCGTTTGATGTGATTCTCCTATGGCATGTAGGAGTGCTGCATGATCTTTTTCATGAAGATGAATAATAAAAAGAGATTAAAAATTTTATTTTAGATCCGATATATTGTATGTTAGATCTGAAATTATTTTTCAATTGATTGTATGATAATTTATAAAAATATTTTATAAAATTTGAAACTGTTTTCAAATATCGAACCCCAAGCTATGTCAATCCAAACTTAATTAAGAGTTAAGTGATCTAAATTTGAGAATCAAAGATCTAAGGCCTAATTTTCATAAATCGTGGGTTTATGCGTTAGCTCGAGTGCGGTCCGTTTAACTGGATTAGACCTAGTGCTAGAAATCATTGATAATGGACTATATTAGTAATTGATCAAATCTAATTAAAGATTAATTCTGATTAGGTCAATTCTTTCTTGATCAATTCTCAATAGTTATAGTTGATCTGAGTCCATATCTTTGATTAGACCAAGATAGACCTCGATCGTAGCTCCATGGTCGAACCCAAATCTATAAGTTGATCAAATTGAAACTGATTAATCAGTTGGTGTCTAAGATAAGTACAACAGTTTTGATTGATGATCATTAATTGGGAGCTACTCATATAGAATGAGTTTATGATGAGTTAATGGCATATCCCTCACATCGATCTCACTTACCTGACCAACGT
Source organism: Elaeis oleifera (assembly GCA_000441515.1). NCBI lineage: Eukaryota > Viridiplantae > Streptophyta > Magnoliopsida > Arecales > Arecaceae > Elaeis > Elaeis oleifera. The sequence continues at coordinate 13,314 of KE505967.1, read as the reverse complement.
AGTGAATTATATTTTGATCAGATCACTTAATGATTGAGGTTGATCCATGCTAGTTAGAAAATCAGTATGACTGATTTAGGTGCCCCTAGTTTGACTTGTTTATAGTCCTCTTTATGACTTGGTGAAGTCAGTAGGAGAATTTATGACTAGTCGACTGGACCAACTTGTATCTAGTCTTCTTTGATCTGACTTGATGAAGTCAGTGAGAGGATTATGGTTAGCTGGTCAATCGTTTCTATTCTTTCAATATATTTAACTAAATTCTCTAAAATTATTTGGTCTCCAAAAATGAAATAATTATAGTGATAACTAGATCATAGCCTTCCATTAAGTTGGATGATAATGGGTCCAATAATTTAGATGATCATTGGAGGTGCCACATGCCTGATGCTTATCTGGCTATCAAAATTATTATTCATAATATGTTGATTTAGATGTCTTTCTAATGATGGTTAGATTGGTCGAGCCACACTCGAGCCTAGTCATTTATTTATCAGATGCACTGAATTTTAACATGTTAATAATTAGACCTAATCAGAACTTTTAGTGGAGGCACCACACGCCTGTTGAAGAGGAGCCTGGGGTAAAATTAACTGCTAAAAATTATTTGATAAATAATTGATTAAGAACCTACCCATGATGTACAAGAGTTGACTGAACCACACTCGGGCCCACATGCAGCCTACGAGGATTCTAGTACCCACTAAAGATTAGTGTAATTCCTCGAATTGGAGGTAGAGGCTATCAATTCGAATAAAATAGTGGAAGAATTTTTAAACTAAAGTCCATATTTTAAGCTTAATCAATTCATATACTAATCAAGTTTTGATTTTTCTTTTACAGTTATGGCCACCATTTTGTCGCTCTGATCACTATTGGATAGTGATAAATTAATGGGACCTAATTTTGACAATTGGTATTGAAACCTCAAAATCATCCTGGAGCACGAATGGATCTTGTACATGCTGACAGATCCGACACTCGAGGAGCCAGCTTCGAATATTTGTAGTACGGTCCGAGATACTTATCAAAAGTAGCTCAATGACCAAACTATGATGCGTTGGATTATACTGGTGGCAATGAATGATGAGTTCAGCTGTAGATTTGAGAATGCTCAGCTACAGAACATGCTTCAAATATTGAATGAGTCCTTCGGCACATCCGACAATGTTGAGAAATACAAGATGAGTTGTGCTATCTTCAATGCTCAAATGAGAGAAGGGGCATCAGTCACTGATCATGTACTATACATGATCGAGATGATTGAGCGTCAGAGTAAGCTCAATTTTTTCTTGCATGAGCAGCTGGGGAAGGATACAATTTTGAACTCTCTACCAAAATCCTACCTCCCTTTCCTTACTTATTATAGAATGACAAAACCTACAGTCAACTACCATGGTTTGTTGGAGTTGCTGTAAAACTTTGAGAAGGATCATCAGCTCCACAAAGAGTCGGTGAATGTGGTGGGAGGGTCTTCTTCTGGACGTCAACCCTTTAAGAAAAGAAGAAAAGCAAGAAGAATAAGAAGAAGGTGCATAGTGCTGGGGCATCTAAGCCTAGTTAGATCAAGAAATCTAAATTTGACTAGAGTCAGATGAAATGCTTCTATTATAAGAAGCAAGAGAACTGAAAGAGAAACTGCCCCAGTACAGTGCCTCCCTGGATCCAAACAGGTCGAAAAAAAAGCAAGCTGTTACTGGACAAGATAATTATATGATAATACCTTATAAGTTCTCAATTTATGATTTATTACCTAGGTATTAGATACCGAAAGCTCTTTAATATTTGTAATTTGTTGCAGGGTCTGCAGGTTAGTAGGAGATTTGAAGAAGGTGAAAGATTCTTAATGTTGGAGATGGAAGATCAGTTTCAATTTTAGCGTAAGGGATTATTAAGCTTGTATTCAATTCAATATAATTATTCTTAGTAAATATCACTTTGTTCTTTATTTTTACTGAATATTATTTCTGTAGGCC
>KE505966.1:195745-214109 GCA_000441515.1 Elaeis oleifera | reverse complement strand
TCTTACCAGCATCATCGATCTCCGACTTGATGATCTAATGATTAAAAATATTTTAGACTGAAGCTATCAAGATTTTAAGTCTTACTGACATGATCTCATCATGACCCTAAAATCATTATTCTAATCTATAAGATCTATCATAATCATAATAAAAATGATGCAGCAAATGATAAAATATAATGTCTCACAATAAAAAAATCAATGTCATACAAATGAGCAGGAAGATAACACAAAAAAGTTCTATCATATCACCCATGCGATTGGCTTATAGGATACTAATCTTTCAATCTCCTACTTATACTAAAGCCAATCACTTTGTACCTGATGCCCATGCAATCAAGGTAGCAAACATAATGCTGCTATGTTAAGGCTTAGTGAACTGATCCATTATGTAGTTCTTTATATCAACTCATTTTATGATCACATCATAAATGAGATGAAAGTGCCTTAGGATATATGTGGGTTTCAAGCAAGACCATACTCAACTCAGTGATGAACCCTTTCATCAGACGACTTTCTTAACAATTTCACTAATAGCAATTAACTAAGTCAAACACAGTTTGCTATTTGAAACTCTTCTAATTCACTACTCTTCTAGTACTTCATAAGTACTTGATAATGCTTTTCATAATTTTCAATGATCCTATCTTGGATCTACCTGAAATCAATGGTCATGCACAAGACATAAGCCACATCAGGTTTGGTACATAGCATATATGGGTAAGTAAACACCTTTACACCCATTCATATTGAACCCTTTCAACATGAGATTAATGTACGTAGACTGAGATAAGCCTAGCACCCATTCAGATCTATCTCTATAAATACCAAGTATATCGGATGCTTCACCCAAGTCTATCCAGAAAAACTTCTGTGATAAGCATGTCTTTGATCGAGTGCAACATTGGGACAACCTTCTCAATATACAGTATGTCATCCACATACAAAATCAAGAAGTTAATGGCACTCTCACTAGCCTTCTTGCACACACAAGGTTTATCCATATTTTGATAAAGTCAAATAATTTGACTGTCTCATCAAGAATGGACATATCAACTCCTCGATACCTGCTTTAATCCATCAATAGATTTATCCTCCTACTAAAGACAAGCTCTCTAGCTGGTATGCAGCTATAGCAAGCAACATCTGTATGGTCATATCTATCAGCAGCCTATCAGGTCACACCCACAGGTGCTTCAACCAAAGCCATACTTGATTGATATACAAAAAGTCCATCACATATTTAAGGCTTTAAGCCATCTGTCAGAGTCTCTACTCATGATGGCCTCTAAACAGGTCAAGAATATCATTCTCAATGATGTATGGTGTATTATCATTCACAATGTCAAAATTCATATCTGAGTGGTACATTACACACTCTGACTAACCTTCGATGAGGAGCTGTATGTCATGGTTGTGCCTCATTAGTGGGCACATCCGATCGAGAATCAACTTATGGACACTCCACAGGTTATTGAGGGATGGTTCATAAGTCTTGAACTTCTCAAGTTCAATTATCCTTTCACTGCCCCTTTTTAGATAATTTTTTTTTTCAGAAGTGGCATGCCTATTGACAAAACATCTTTTATCCAGTAGGATGATAGAAGTAGTATCACATACTATTTTTAGGATAATGTATAAACCTATACTAATCTGATCTAGCACAAAACTTATGTACATCAATTCTTTTCACATAAGCTGGGCAACCTGCCTCTATCCTTTTTATATCTCATATGACATGCTAGTAATAGATATTGATGGTACGTAATTCAAAATATATACAGCAATTTCTAGGGCATATCCCAGAATGAGATAACAAGGTCTGTGAAGTATATTAAGGAACACACCATATCTCATATGGGGTGTCCATCTCTGGGCTGAGATGTTATTAGCCTTCGAAAATTCATATGTATAAGGCCTAGTAGCTCGCTCGTCTTTTTCTCATATCCAATAAATAGGATCTTGATCATTTTATCCATGAGACAAGATTCACAAGTTTTATATGATTCAAAATCATACAGATCAAATTTTTTTTTTTATATTACTTATTTATCTTTGACTCATCAAATGGCCAAATTGATAATGCCAAAAAATATGATATACATATTTTCTTTTCTGTTCTCATCAACGTGAAGAACAATATCATTGAGTGATAGAAACATGAGATCATTATTCTATAGCTATAAAATTTCAAAAGAACAGCAACATTTGCCCTTTACATTAATTTCAAAACCATGTTACAATAACAAAAGAATTGAAATAATATTTTTGATAATTTTAGGCTTATAATAATAGTCTACTAGTTTCAAAGTCTTGTCAGAAGGCAACACTTACATATAGATTCTTTCAGCTTCAGCCTGGATGAACTATCCACCAGCACCAAATGATATGAAGTCACCTCTCTTCAGCTTTACAGTCTCTGCAACTCTTTGCATAAGTGGGACCTATATGAGGTATCTCATACCCAAGAATCTAAAGTTGAAATACTCAATGATAAATTAGTCTGTATCATAGACAAATCATTAGCAGATGTAACTATTGTATTTATTACTGCTTCACACTTGTAAGACAACTCTTGCAATTTTTTCCATTACCTATCATTGCTACAATGAAAATAGGTACTTCTGGTAGAGACATTCTCTGCCTTCTTCTCTTAAGAGATACTATCCATAAACAAAGAAATCAAGGAGTGTTAGCAGGATCAAATCTTGATTTACCACACCATTCATGATAAGAACCTAATTGACCTAATCACATAATTAAGTTAATTAGGATTTACTTGACAGTCATACTGTCACCCCGTCATATCTCATATATGGATTTTTCTTCTTTATAGCATCATTCCTGATCGAATCAAGATCTGGAGAATAGGAGACTATCTTCTAAGTAAGAACTATTCTCAAGTTCCTCAACCAGTCCATATGATTCGATCAATTTAAAAGGCATCAAACATACTATACAGTGATAGTGAAGATGCATATGAATATATAAAATAATAATATAAAAGGACTACTCATGATGACATGCATGATTTAGATGAGATCTTTTATCTAATCGTATCTCTCACTTATTTAGCGAATTTCATAGCCCTCAAGTATAGAAAATGAGAAACCCTGTCGTCAGATTTCTAAGTGGGGTTGAGATCTCAATTTTTCTTCACAAGTCTTGTGGTTGCACAACAAACTTTTGAGGAGTTCATAGGTAGGAACTATTTTCAATTGCATCTCATGTAATTTTCAACATAACTTTGCCTCTAAAACACTTATAGCCTTATGGTTACACAACAAACTATAGTATTTAGTTAAGTCATACCCTTCATTATCATATGATTATATCTGAATAATACTATCATTATGGATAGTACAATAAGGCAGCAGTACCTAAATATGCCATAAACATCACCAAGTCAATATCACATCAAATCCTATAGCAAGTCTTATGGTTGCACAACAAACTCACTACAAATTTTCACATACTCTATTGACTTAGTATGAGCTAAATACCATCAGCATCATTGTGCACCAAGATAGTATCACATCAGTCCCTACAGCAAGTCTTGTGGTTGCACAACAAACTTACTATGGTTCTTGACATAATAATGGCTTGACATGAAGGAAGGCATGCATAGTATTCTTAATACTTTGTCATTCTGACTTAATATTATTTAAATGAGGGACTTAGATCTCAAGCACATCCAAAATATTTACAAATGCATCGCATGTAATTATTTTTAATTCTAACTACCAGCATATAAGAGTAAATAAAAAAAAAGGTGGTTATGGACTTTAGTAATGTAATTTATCCAAGTCATAGGATAGAATATGGGTCAAACCCTAGGTACATCACAGATTGAACCATCTCATGATTGATCTACATGTGCCTTAGTTCTCAATCACCTGATAATCCAGTCTTCATCTCCATGAAGGCTTCTACGAATACTCCATTTTATCTGAAAATAGAAAGAAATAATTTTATCTATTTTAAATATAATTTCTATCTTTAATTTATATTAACATGTAAAAATCCCAATCAGTAGTTGGGAATATACAAAAGAAGAAATAGAAAGATATGGCTAAAAATATAATGCATCAGGGGTACCTAGCCCCTATTGCAACCATTGCAGATGCATCTATATAACCAGCCAACACAAAAAATATTCTTTCATACATCTATCACATGGATGTATCTAAGCCATAACCATTCATCATGTATTTATAACAATTATAAAGTATGATAACAAACTACCCATGTTATTCTAGTTGTGATATCATTCATGAACATATCAATTAAGATATTTAAATTCATAAGCACAGGACCCCATCTAGGGTTTTCGATTCAGGTTCAACTCTTGATCAATTACAATTTTGAGTCAACCATACGTCATCCTTTTGAGTTGAGTTGATCAATTCTTAAACAGACCCCAATCCAATTAGGTTAGCAAAGATCTGGTCAACCATGACTCAAGTTCTAATCAAATTAGGTCAATGACAATTTGATCAACCTTAATTAAACATAATTTCTAATCAAATTAGAATTATGAATCTGATTTAATCTATAATCATAAATCCTAATCACATTAGGATAATGAATTATAGTTAAACCAAATCCACCGACAAAAATTCTAATCAAAAATCCTAATCAATGTCTGAAGCATCTTTTTCATGATCAGATTTTTCGGCCCACACATACCTAGGACAACAACCATGATGGAGGACCCACCATGACGAATGCCCAATCTATGGTGGCCAGCCCTTGGATCTTGGGTGAATGCATTATATGCAAGAACCCTAAATCTGTATCATTCCAAGGCTCCGTGCATCACATGCACAAGACTTACAATTCCATGAAAAAATCAGATCGTAGGATCTAACCTAAACTTGTCACACAACTATTAAGGCCATAGAATTTCATATCAAAGTTTGATCATAGATTGATAACATTTATTCTTAACAAAAGATGCATTAAAACATCAATTAAACATCTTGAAAAATCAAATTTTGATGTAACATGAATTGGATCTAATCCATATCATAACAATAACATCTTATTTGATTGAATCAATCAAGGGTCACTCTGATACCACTGTTGGCTCTGGTGGCACAGTGTAATATAGTTTTCAAAATTTTTACCACGTATTTAACCATTTGAAATAATTTTAATAATTAAACATGACTACCGAAACACAAACCCTAGGAACTCCTTGATGATTACAATCAATCATTCAAGCATGCAATAAGGTAAGAGATTATACCATCCTAAAGATAAGGATCTAATAAACAGATAACAAAGTGATCTCTACAAGACTTCAAAGGAGAAGCCCTCCAACGGTGATCCATATGGGACAGATCAAGGTTCTTCCCAACTTGCGGTGCTGCAGTTTTTTTTCACAAGAACACTGCTAGCTTCCTTCTCAAGGAACTGGTAGCATCACCACCTATACGCCATCGAATCCTCTACCAGAGCTATGCTAGGAGCTTTTACTTACAAGAACTCACCACCTAAGAGTGATTTAGAAATCCAAACATTGGATTTTCTAGTCCCTAGGACAAGCAACCCTTGCTTTCCTTTTCTCTCTTATTTCTTTCTATTTTCCTCTCCTCTTTTTCTTATCTTTTTCCAAACTTATTGTTGTCTTTTTCTTCTTATTCTCATGCCCAAAATCCCAACAAAATGGCATGCCCATCTAATGGTAGCGCCCCCTTTTATAAGGTATGAAGAGATGCCTTATCCACCCAAAAGATGCCAACTTTTGATGATAAAAATTCTCACACAAAGAAATTAATTTAGTGTGGAATAAGAAGTATTTCACAAGTAGAAGGACTCTTCTTTCTGTGTTAAGAAATCAAAGCATCACCAAAAATGCATAGGATTAAGTGGGTGTGGAAATAAATAGAAAGAATTTAAAAGGAGTAAATAAGAGAGACTCTTCCTTCTCTTAACGCCAATTTAAGCAAGGGTCCCAATTAAATGGTGTAGAAGAGCCTTCATATAGAAAGACTCCTCCACTTCTACCCCACATACTCCCAAGAGCCATCTGATGGCATGTGGAATAATGCAATGCAAGGAAGATAAGAAGGAGTATTTAAGAAGGACTCCTCCTTCTTAATGCCTAAAATAAATATGGCATGGCTTTTATATTGGCATGGTGGCAAGGAGGAAGACCAAATAACGTGAAACTCTTTCATGTTAAATAATTAAGACATCCAATGTCATCTGGTTGGAACCTAATCACATTAGGTCAAGGCAATAGGAATAGGTTAGCTCAAACACCTTTGAACCAAACGTAATTAGAAACTTGGGTTAATTCATGTGCTAGCAATTTAATTAACCTATAAGATTTATAATAAATCCAAATAGATTAGATCAAAATTAAATCTCTATTATGTGTGACCCATTGGGTTCCATATCTAGCCAACAGTAGACTCAGGCTCATGACCTAATCCAATTAGGTTAGCCCAAATACATTAATTAATCAAAATTAATTTTGAATTAATTTTTTAATTTTATGAGTCCATAAGTCAAGATTGATATCTAGTAATATATCATGACTATTCAGAAGACATAAAATTTGATGAAATATCAAATTATCTTTTCATGATGAGTTACCATGCAATTCAATCCTTCGATCACACAACATCTCAATAGGCCATGGGCATGAAATCATGTCAAGCCCAAATATCTATCCATATGTATCTCGATCTGATGATAATGACTCGATTGATGAACCAGTAGAAGTACTTTCTACTATTCATCTCTACTCTGGCTAGAGACTCTCTGAGTCATCTTCCTATGAGATCACATAGGATGTTCTCTGTTCTTACAAGGAGTGACAGATTTCTTATTGACTACTCACAACCTCCATGCATACTTCACCAAATCCAAAACATCTCGTACACATCTCAAAGTGGCATGCTAGGGAATGAACCAAAGTAAGAATTCATATACATAAGGTACCATAGTGATCTCAGATCAAAGAATCACTTGCACCACTCCCACTGAAGAACCATCTGTCAACATGCTGTAAGGCTCCATCAGATGTTCTCCTTATGGATCAGTTCAATGAACTCATTCTCTAATGAGCACCTATATCCTTGTATTAGTGTCACCACACAAGTGATTGTGAGATCAATCACCCTCTCTATCGAGCATACATAGGATGTACCAATCTTACTGGCATCATCGATCCTCGATTTGATTATCCAACGACTAGGAACATTTTAAACTGAGACTCAAAATTTTAAGTCTCACTAGCATGATCTCATCATGGCTCTAAAATTACTATCATAATCTTTGGGGTCTGTCATAATCATAAATAAAATATGATGCAGTAAATGACAAAACACAATATATTACAAATAAAATAACCAATGTCATGTAAATGAGCAGGAAGATAATATAGAAAAGTTCTATCGCATCATGTATGTGATTTGTTTGTAGGATACTATTCTTTCAATCGATTTCTTATTGATCTACTCACAATCTCCATACACACTCCACCACATCCAGAACATCCCATTCATGACTTAATTCCATGATTGAACATGAACCAAAATATAGATTTATGTGCATAAGGTTCCATGGTAGTCTTAGGTCTAAAGATCACCTGCATAACTCTCACTTAAAGAACCATCTTTTGACATGCATATAAGGCTCTATATGATATTCTCTGTCGGTGAGTCAATTCAGTGAACTCATTCCTTAATGAGCACCCACATCCTTGTATTAGTATCCCCACACAAGTGGCTTGTGAGATCAACCACCTTCTCCATCGAGTATACATAGGATGTACCAGTCTATCCGAAATATTGATCTTCGACTCAATGCTTCCACGATCAGGAATGTTTAAGATTAGGGTTTAAGGTTTTAGATCTCACAAGCATGATCCATTCATGTTCTTAAAACTATTATGCTAATCTTTGGAGTTCATCATAATTGTTAATATAGAAAGATGCAACTAAAATGATGAATCATAATGCCTCATTTTTTAATGTCAGAATAAATATCATACATGTATTGGAAGAAGATATAGAAAAGTTCCATCACATCATCCTTGTGATTAGCTTGTAGGGCACTTATTCTTTTAGATTTATATAGATATCTCTCTTAAGATATCCATTTAAAAATTAGTTTTTACATCTATCTGCCACATCTCATAATCGTGATATGCTGCAATGGCAAGCAATGTTTGAATGGATTTCAGCATGGCCACTGATGAAAAGATATTCTGACAGTCAATGCCCTCGCATTCACTATAACCTTTCACCAAGAGCCTTGCCTTAAAGGTCTCTACCTTTCCATCCCACCCAATAGGTACAATACCTTCTAGTGGATCCACTAAGGTCCAAACTTAGTTTGAATATATTGAGTCAATCTTCGACTTTATTATCTCTAACCATATCTCAGAGTCGATATCTAATATCGCCTCATTATAAGTCTTGGGGTCATCTCTATGTATCCCATTTTCCATGAGGAACATTTTCTCTACATCTTCTATGATGATATCTAAGTATCTGTCAGGAGGATGAAAAATTCTATTAGATCTATAAGGTGGAGTAGGAGGAGTTGCACATATTAGCTTGGTTTGAATGGATTCTACAGGTTCTGAGGCTCGTTGCTCTTCAGAGACTTTCTCTTCGTGCCCAATCTATCTTCCACACCTTCATCTTGAATGAATTATTTTTTAAAGAAGATGACATGTCGGCTCACAATCATATTATGATCCTCTGAAAGATAGAAATAATATCTTAAAGACTCCTTAGGATATCCTATAAACAAGCTTTTAAAGACTTGGCCTCTAACTTGTTCATCTGCTATCTTTTGATATGAGCCGAACAATTTCAAATTCTGAGATGACCCAGACTCGATTTCTTACCATGCTATATCTCATATGGTATGATAGAAATAATTTTAGAAAAATCCTATTCAATAAATAATTTACTGTTAATAAACTATATCCCCAAAGAAACATAGGAAGGTCAATGAAGCTCATCATGAACTGAATCATATCTAATAGGATTCGATTTTTCCATTCTGAAATTTTGTTGAGTTGAGGCATTGTAGGTGGAGTCTATTATGAGACTATGCCATATTCCTTAAGATAGAAATTTTTTACTAAATATTCATCTACTTGATTTGATCGAAGAACCTTAAGGAGTTTTTCAGTTTGCTTTTCTACTTCATTTCTGAATTCTTTGAACCTTTCAAAGGCTTCAGACTTGTGTCTTATAAGATACATATATCCGTACTATGAATAATCATTGATAAAATAATGAAGTAGAGATAATCTTCTCTAGATGGCATATCAAATAGGCCACATACATCAGTGTTTACCAGAATAAGTATTTCTATGGTCCTTTTCTCTTATCCCATAAAAGGCAGCTTGATCATTTTTTCTTGAAGATAGGACTCACAGACTGGATAAAACTCAGAAGTCAATGGGCCCAAGAGCCCATCTTTTTTCAATCTGTTAATCCTTTCTTCTCCTATATGATCTAGCCTAAGGTGCGACATATACTTTAAGTTAATCTCATCTCTAGATCTTTTAGTTCCTATGGTATTTACTTCCTATTTGGTTATATTTACAAAATATTACCATGTAACTGATAGAGACTGTTAATTAAGAAACTATTTTCAATCATTTTATTTTCAAAATAAATAGTACAGTAGTCTTTATGAAAACTAATTACATAGTTGTCCCATGCTAAACACAAAACAGAATTAAATTTTTGCTAGCAGCAGGTACATAATAACAGTCTCTAAGACTCAAACTAAATTCTGACAGTAGTCGCAGAGGATATGTGTCCATAGCCACAGCAGCAACTCTTGCTCTATTTTCAACTTGTAGGGTCATCTCATCTTCCCTCAGTCTTCTACTATCCTCAAGATCCTACATAGAAGTGCATAAATGAGCACTGAAACCAAAGTCTATAACCCAATTGGATGTAGAAGAACCGTAAGGTTACTTTCAATAAAAGTAGATCAGACATACCTTCAGAAGGTGTGCCATCCTTCTTATTCTTCAGGCTCACCAGGTAAGCAGGACAGTTCTTTTCTAATGATTGTCATTATTGTAGTGGAAACACTTTTTTTTCTACAGTCTTCTTCTTGAAAACTTCCTTCCTTGGCCTGTTCTCCACCTTCTGCTTTTTCACGAACTTTTTTTTTCCAATAGACTTTCTCTTAGAAATAAAGTTTGCTCCACAGCTAGAACAGTACCCCTTAAACTCTTTAAGCTTCCTTCTATAGTATCAGTATGTTCAGCAACTCGGCCTTAGTGCACTAGATTTTATTCATATAGTAGTTTACAATAAACTGCACATATGAATCACTAAGAGATTGTAGGATCAAATCAATCAGTAATTCCCTATCCATGGACATCTCGAGCTTTTCAAGCTCCTTCAAGTCCTTGGTCATTGTCAAATAATGTTCATTGACAAACTACCCATCATGCATCTTCGCCTTGAAGAGTCTCTTGGATACTTCGTAGCAAGTTGCACGATTTTGCTCACCATACAACTCTTGTAGATGAGTCAGTATGCTCTGATAGATTTCATGTCCTCATGCTAGCAATAGAGCTCATTGGACATGGATGCCAGCATGTAGCATTGAGCCTTGTTACCATCGTCCAACCATTTTTCATGGGTAGCCCTTTGATCAGGGATTGGACAAGTTGGTACAAGGGGAAAGTCCTAGTCAAGAATATAGTTTAGCTTCTCAGAACTTAAGACTATCTTCAAGTTTCAGAACCAATCTTTATAATTAGGTCCTGTCAATCTGTTGGTCTCTAGGATACGAGTAAGTGGGTTGGAAGTAGACATTTTTCTATAGAGAGAAGAAGATTCTAATTAGATTCTATAATTATTTTTTTTAATTATTTTAAAATTTTATTTAAAACAAACTTGACTTTCACTATTTTCTCGGATCTTCTACACTCCTCGGATGGAAAAACAAAATCTTCATGATTAGGGTTTCAAGTGGGTACTACGATCTCATTGATTGGCATACTATCTCACCTAATAGTTATTGACGATGTGTCACCAATGAGTGGACAACTCTTGTCGATGCTTCTCAAGTAAATTGTAGTGGTCTCTAATTTTTAAGTTCTGAAGCCTCATCTGATAGTTATTGATCTCACTCTTTAGTAAAGTCTGACCCACCGTTCTTATGAAAGTGAAGCCATCATTGGAACCCTCACCTAATAATTATTGGATTCAACCCCATCTCCATCCCATAGCATCTCATGTAATAGAGTGGTTGCATCTTCCCTGATGCAATTGAATCACTATATCTAGTCAAGAATAATTAACATCGGAAAGGCCCGAACATCTACAACGATGGAAGATCACTCGACTTAATATTATAAAGAGATTTAATTTAGGTTTCTTTAGATTTTAATTATTTATTTACATTATATGTAAATCCATAATTACATTGGATCTACTAGTGAGATCGCATTTTGACTGATCAAAACCAGACTCATGGTGCAATGTAATTGTGATGAACTCAACACTAAGCATCCCAAATTAGAATTTGATCGATCAAATTAACCAGATAAGTGATGATCGGTGAGAAGCTCACCGTTGTTGATGTAACGGTCCTAATTAAATAACCACCTTTCAAAATACTTATCTTATACACGAATAGGTCAACCTCTTTCAAATTAGCTTTGGCTTTTGATTTTTCACCACAAAATGTCCTATTACAACCATCTAAGGTGTATTCATGATACAATCCTACATCAAGGGTTGAAGTGATTCGATGTGATCACTACATGTATCAATGAAACACAACACGATTATCTCATAATTGGAATCAAATTTATTTAATTAATTTTTTCTTTTCTCAAAAGATGACTGATGATTAAAGGGTCTTATCACTTATCATCCTAGGATAACCTTTCAACATAACTTACGTTATGATAGGACAACCTTATATCAGGATGCACTTAGACTAACCCAATATTTATCAATTAAAATTTTTGATCCAAAATTCTATCTAATCCAAATCTCAGACCTAAGAACAAAAAATCAGAACTAATTAAAATAAAAATTAGATCCAATCTAACATTTAGGTTTAATTGAAACAAAAAATTTAGATCTCATCTAAATTTAAGTTATAATTGACAAACATAAAATTGTAGATCTAATCTGAAGAAGAGATCGAATTGAAAGCATAAAAATTTAGATTTCATCTGATTTTAGATCTTAAGAACATGATACATGCAATCTAGCTCAATAGTAGTTGAAGGATAATGTGGAGCATGCATGCTAGATCAATAAAAATTTTATGCTGTGGAAGAAAACTAATCTAGCATGCATCTATGAGATCTCATCTCATGAGACCATATCTATTATGTCCTTAAAATCTAAAATAGAAAATAAATCTATCAAAGATATAAACATGAAGATCTCATCTTCACCTTAGTGCGGATAATTATTCACCATGATTTAATGATCCTGGATATCTCTTCAGATTCCTTGAAGAGCTGCACAAGTGTCCAACTTCTACAGGTATCCATGAAAATAATCTAGGTTACTCCTTTCTTGTTTCTTCTCCAAGAAACCAGCATGCACCTCGAAGGGAAGAAGAAACAAGAAAGAAACATCTTCTCTCTAGACTTAGAGGTGGAATGCCCAACACCTTGGGCATAGGGATGGAGGACACCCAACTCCTTGGGCATGGGGCGTGAGGGGGAGAGAGAGAGAGAAAGGAGAGGGTGTGAGGCAAGAGAGGGGTGGAACCTTTTGATTCTCTAGATTAGGATTTTGAGATCACATCTCTAGGCCTTTTATAGACCCAAAAGAGTCCTACTTGGTTTAGAATTTGATCAAATTAAATCCTTATCTCATAGGGATTTTGACCAAATCACAACCAACTCTCTAAAGGACTTTGTGGTGCCTTTTCTTGCTCTTTTTGGTATCAAAACTAGATGGGGCATGTGCCCCATCAGGTCCTCCTCCTTCTTGTCGCATAAGACCAAGTGGGGTGCCAACAATTGGTGCCTCTTGGATCCAATCCAATGGGCATGAGCCCAATCTTCTCCAAACTAAATTAAGATGGAAAATCAACTCTTGATAGCCCATTTAGCATACAATTGACTTGGTCCAATCTATATCCCATAGGATTCAAGTCTAAAGAGGATTTGGGTTTAATCATGTGCTAGCATAGTATTTCTAAACCTAATAGAATTTTACAAATCCTTAACCCAATTAGAACTACATAAGCCTAATTATACAATCCTTGACCAATTCTATTTGTGTGTGATCCCACAGGTTTAATTCTATCTAGTAGTGAGATATATTATGATCTCCATCAGCAATATTATTGAAACTTCTTTCAATAAATTAGAACATTTTCAATTCAACCAATTGAGAACTATTGATCATCGAAATACTTTTCATTGGTCCCACAATCTATTAGTGAGATCTAGCAGTATATAGTGGCAATCTAGCAGAACAAAATGAATGAACTTTTAGATGCAATTATCGTGTGATCTGGTTCTTCTATCGAAAGTTCTAACAAGACTAAGATTATGAAAATTTGTTAACCTGATTTTGTCATATGTAAGATTCAATCAACTTGAGTTTCTAGTGAAACTTTATGGAAACTTCTTTCCATCATTCACACTTGCCATGGCTATGGACTTCTAAACTTAGTTTCATGATCGATATACGACTTCTTCTTTTCTACCAAGAATGATGAATTTTATCTAGGTGCACACCCTATTCCTATAATGAACCTAATGCAGTCAACATATACTTCAAGACTCATATGGCTAGAAGATTGAGTTATAGTGTAGTCAAATAATAGCAATCTCATTATGAATAGCTGAGACATCATATATCGGAGAACTATTTACACTACTGCAGCATCGAGTATGTCACTGATGAGAAGGTAGATATCCAAGTGACTACTCGTGCTGTCATGTCCGGTATACTTGTTCTCTAACAATCATCTATACTCTCACTCCAGTATCCCCATACAATAGATTTAAGACTCATCTATCCCTAAGAAAAGTGATCCGTACACCAACCTATCCAGATCAATCATCATCCTCGTGATGATCCTATGATCAGGAGTAATTATGAATTAACCATCAATGATACGTATCTCAAATTCTCAATTTTTGAGAATATGTATCATCATCTTATTAATTTATTGGATGATTCATAGACACATCACACAATATGAATGAAAAATAATCTAAATTTATTTCATAGATGAGTCAAAATTATAAATTATGCCTTAAAAGATTACATATATCGGCTTAATTGGCTTCCAAGGCATACATCTAACAATGACATTATTCATTTATGAATAAAATGAGGCATTTTATTTCATCATTTACTACATCTTATTTGTCTTTAAGATCATGATGAACCCCATATATTAGGACAATGATTTTAGGACCATGAAGAATTTATGCCAGTGAGACCTAAAATCTTAAACCCATAATCTAAAATATTTTTAGTCGTTAGATCATTGAGTTAGGAATCAATATTTTGGATAGACTAACAAATCCTATGTATGCTCGATGGAGGGATAGCTAATCTCACAGTCACTTGTGCAGAGATACTAAAGTAAAGGTGTAGGTGCTCATTAAAGAATGAATTCACGAAATTGATCCACATGAAGAACATCTTATGGAGTCTTACTATATATCAAAAGATGATTCTCTAATGGAAGTTGTACAAGTAGTCCTTAGACCTGAGACCACCATAGTACCTTGTGCATATAAATCTATATTTTGGTTCATACTCATTTATGACTAAGTCATGTACAGGACGTTTTGGATATGGTGGATTGTGTATGGAGGTTGTGAGTCGGTCAACAAGGAATCGATCACTCCTAGTAAGAGGAGATGTCATCCTATGTGTTACCATCTCTAGATGATTTAAGAAGTCTTGGATCAAATAGGATAAAATTAAAAAAAATTAATATTTCATCATTAGAGTCATCGTTGATTGATAGATAATCGATATGAATATGTAATTGAGTTTGACATAATTCCATACTCATAAATATATTTGGGATGCAGGATGATCGAAGGATTGAATTACATGATAACTGCTACTGAAGGATATATTTGGTGTTTCTATCAAATTCTTTATTTTTCGGATAGGCATGACATATTGCTAGATGTCAATATTGTCTTGCAGGTTCTCATGAATTAAAGTGTTTAATTCATCAATCAATTAGAAGGAGTTCTAATTGATTAAATTCGATTGACATGTATTTAACCTAAATCGATAGGAAGGGTTCTAATCAAACTAGGTCAATATGCACCTACCTACTACTAGCTAGATGTGGAAGCCAATGGATCATATACATAAAATATTGATCAAAGAATTTATTTAAATTATATTAGGGTCAATGGATCCTAATTGGGTTACTAATTAGCATGCTAGCACATGTTGGCTAATCCTACTCCTAACCAAATTAGATTTGTATCGAGACCTTGTTAATTGGGCTAACATTATTAAATTAGACTTGAATTAGGTTGGGCAGAAGGGGCTGCCATGAGATGGTATTCATAGCCTTATCTGAACGCCCAAATGAAGAGTACCAAAGGCTAGGGACTCTTCTCCTTTAGTTGGCATGACAAATGAAGGGGCGCACATATTGTTTGGTGTGCAGAAGGACTTTGGCACAACAAATGAAGGGGAGCACATATTGTTTGGTGTGCAGAAGGACTTGGAGTCCTTCTGCTTGGGTCTCTGACCCATGTGGCACCTATCTGGTTCTCTCTCTCTCCCTTGATAGGCCTTATTAGGTCCATGCCCCATATGGAATGGCATGGAGATGGATTTCTCTAATGCTTTGCAAAGCGACATGAGAAAGATTAAGGGAGGCACCAAGAATCCTTTTGCTTTAAGTAGGTTAGTTGGTGCCTCCTCATCCTTTCTCTTGACCATCTGATGTGCTTTTGAATTAGATCCAAGGCCTCAGATGTATTGAATGAAAGCTTATCAGAAGAGAAAGTCATATAAATAACTTTTGGATGCCGAACATCGTATGTTTCTTTAGGAGAAATATGTTGGCATGCCTCTTGACCTGTTGGAGTCCTTCTGCTTGGAGGAACTAAATTTCTATGCAAACAATCAGAGAAGGGGCACATGGACTTGGGTTGTGATGTTTGTTGTCGCACCTCCTCTCTTACTATAAAAGGGACCACATCCAAGAGTCCAAGACAAAGTCTTCTTTTAAGACAAGTCTGTCATTTTAAGACAAGGGCTTAAGAAGAGAATTAGGAAGGACTAATAGAGAGGCTAAAGAATTTTTGAAGAAGAATTCAGCAAGCAAGGTTTCACATAGAGTATTTCCTTGATCGAGTCCTTTGTGGATCACCATTGGAGGATATACACTTGTGTGTCTTGTGGAAGTTGTTCATCACCAAATCAGAATCAAATAGGTATGCTTCCTTAATCTATCTTTTATATTTAGCTTTAATTGATGTCAATTAGGGGATCTTGGGTCTAGGGTTTTGGTAAATTTGAGTTTTATTAAGAAATTTTAAGATCCAACCTTCCACTGCACCACCGTAACCCTATAGTGGTATCAGAGCGACCTTTGGTTGACTTAATCAAAGGTCATTACTATGATCATAAAGTAGATCAGCTGTTGTTATATCTGATGATATGTATATGATCATGAATTAGATCAGGTATTAGTTACATATGATGATATGTACTTGATCATGTTATAAGATTCATTGTGAATGCAATCATATGTTGTTATGCTTTTTATATATAATACAATATGATGTTAAGTTAGGATGTGCATGAGATTAGGAAACCCTCATAAAAATTATATTAAGTCAGAGTAAAGGAAACCAAAAGCCAATCGAGTTTAGAATTGATTGATCAATTGGTGTCTAAGAAAATTATTCAAGAGTGATGGTTATTTAATTAAGACTGTTGCAAAAGCACGGGGAGCCTTCCACCAATCTTACACTTTTGGGCCAATCTTGTTAATTAATTTTGAATTTCAGGTGCTTAAGGTTAAGATCACTATAAAAGTCTTCTTTCATGTTAAGCCGATATCATATTAAGAGCCATAGTAGGTTTGTTGTATAATCACAAGGCTTGCTATGGTGATTGATATGACAGTGTCTTAATGCATAGAGATGCTTACAGCATGTTTGGATGTGTTGCTTTGTTGTGAAACCACAAGGGCAGCATTGTTCAAATATGACTATATAAAAATGAAAGATCTGACTTAACTAAAATATGATAGTTTGTTGTGCAACCACAAGACTATAAGTATTTTAAAGGCAAGAGTATTGTTGAGAGTTGCATAGGGATGCAATTGGAAAGAGTTTCCTACCTTTGAACTCACAAAAGTTTGTTATGCAATCACAAAGCTTCTATAAGGAATTGATATCTCAACCCACTAAAAAATCAGATTAGATTTTTTATTACCATAGGAGAGGACTATGGTATCCAATAAATAGTGGAAGATACAATTAGATATAAGTCATCTAGTTGTAAATATCATCATGAGTAGTTTACTGAAGGGAAGGAAACTATTTTCTTCGGACGACCCAGGTTGCATCTAAAATTTTTTTATTAATCTACATAAATAAGGATTAAATTCTTATCTGATTAGCAATGAAACTAAGATCAAATCTCAAATAATCTGAATTAAACCTTCGTAGAGGTCTGAAAGTGCAGACCCTTTATTTCGTATGCACGTCAGACACCGCAGAAAAGCAGGATAAACTCCAATCGAATCACCTTCGCAACCCAATCAAACGAGGAAGGAGATATGCTGGTGTGACATCTCACACCAGTAGATGGGATGCCTAAGGAGGGCCCACACCCAAGGCAAGAGGGCGGCACCAAAAGGGGTGAGGCTAAGGAGAAGAAGAAGGGCTTCTCTCTTCTCACGCCTCTCTCTCTTTCTCTCCTCTCAATCTGATTTGTTTATTATGCATCTATAGATAGAGACCCTCTCTATTTATAGATGATTTTCATGATCCAATAAGTGTAGGAGTCTTAATTCAAATCTGATTTGAATCAGTCCAATACTCATGAAAGAAGGATTCCTATATGAGATAGAATTGCCATCACATATGACAACCACTTTGCACCCAATCTCTCACCCACATGGGATGCCCCAAACTAGCATCATTCTACGTGTTGGTCAGCCCACATGAGAAGAGAATTTCAGTGTAAGAAAGATTTCTCATATCCTATCCAAAATGAATCTAATTCGAATTCAATTTGAAGCTAGTTCGAAGTAATTTTGAAAGACTGTCAATCCCAAACTCTTCAAGATTTTTGTACCAAATCTAACTTGAATTTAGATCCAATTAAGTCTAATTAATTCAAATCTAATTTAAAATTAATTAATATTTAAATTC
>KE505966.1:0-10513 GCA_000441515.1 Elaeis oleifera | reverse complement strand
CCTTTCTCTCTCTCTCTCTATTTCTCTCTCTTTCTCTTTTCTTCTTCGGTTCGTCCGTGTTTCCTTCGTCGGTTCGCCTCGGTTCGGAACGGAACGGAAGCGTGCCGTACCGTACCGCCGGCCGGTCGATCCGGCTATTGGTACCGGTTCTACCGATCTTGCTTTCATGAGTGGTGTTTTTGAAGAAACCCCTTTCATCAGTGCACAATGACAATCCATAGTCTTTTATAGGTTGAAAAGAAGGGACTGCTTGATCTGAATCTTTTTGTCAAGCATTAGTTGCATTAGTTGGATATCTCTCATCTCCATATCCGGTAACAATTTCTTGTGCCACTCAAGTCATGTTTACACCGCATCTTAGCTCTTGATGGCACCTGAAGGACATGTGCACATTCACTGCATGGCAAGGCCAAGGCAAGACAATGATGAGGGGCCTTGAGCGGAACCACTTGAGCTAGTGATAACTCAGAAGCTGAAGTATTAACACCATCTAGGAAAACTGACCGAGTAAGCTTGAAGGTGGCTCAACATGGGATTGTCGCTTCATAGGCTGAGTAAGGAGAGCATTGGCCAAGATAAGTTGAGTAATTTTAAAGGCAAGCTGAATGAAGACCAACTATAGCAAGTTTGAGACCAATCAGATATGATGATTTATGGGAGCTATCTATCAGTGTATAGCAAGGTTCGCCATTTCGATACTAGATTCCTTTATCAGTAAAATCCTATTATAGTATCGGTACGTGATTCAGTACCATATGATAGTGTTGGTACGAGATGATATGACATACTAGTATAATACCAATATAGTATGGTATGCTCCGTACCAAATGGTATGAGATGGTACAACAAAACTATAGATGGTATGGGACTTAGATGTTACTAGAATGTGGATGGTGGAAGATGGTTAATGCCAGTTACTATTTAAAGAGTGGAGGCTGGACATGGACTGCTATCACAAGAAATAGGTGGTTACCTTATTGTTTGTCAAGTATTAATAATGGGATGTAACCTAAAAATAGACCCATTTACCAATCAAATAACTCATCGTTGTCTTTATCTTTACCTGTGATTTATCCTTGCATTTATCTTTAATTTCCTTGCTTTAATTACCTAGTCCCACGAGATTTGATGTTACTAGAATGTTGATAGTGGAGGACGGTTAGCACCAGTTGCCAGAACTATCGGAAGAGTGGAGGTTGGATGTGGATTGTTGTCACTAGAAATGGACAGTTACCTTATTGTTTGTCATGTTAAGTAATGGGATAACCTGAAAAATAGATCCTTCTGCCAATCAAACAACTCAATAACTCATCATTATCTTTATCTTTACCTTTAATTTGTCCTTGCATTTATGTTTATTTTTCTTGCTTTAGTTACCTAGTCCCATAAGACCTGGAGGTTACTAGAACATGGATAGTAGAGGATGATTAGCACCAATTACGAGAACAATCAGAAGAGTGGAGGCCGGGCGTGAACTGCTGTCATTGGAAATAAGCAGTTACCTTATTGTTTGTCATGTTAAGTATAAATAATGGGATGTAACATGAAACATAGACCCTTCTGCCAATCAAACAACTCAGTAACTCATCATTATCTTTATCTTTACCTTTAATTTATGCTTGCATTTGTCTTTAATTTCCTTGCTTTAGTTACCTGGAATGGGTTTATATGGTTCCAATGAACCAACCAACATTAGATTTGTTCTACTCTAGTTTAGCCATTGCTGTAGCATGAAATCATAGCCTAGCTACATCCTACCTCCTTCTCTTCCAAGCAAGTAGTAATTGTGGTAGTGAAAGGTTTGAAGGTCAAGGTACTAGGATTTGTTTCTAGTTATTCGATCTGGTGGCATGGATGCGCACTCGCACGAACTTGCCGAGGGACACTTGTGCCATCCAATCCCCTTAGCGGAGGATTTCCCAGCCAACAAGTCCTCTCTACCTATGTATAAGTTCATGTTCAACGAGAAGCTTTACTTGAGTAGGAATAGACCAAACCATGAGAAGAGGATTATAATTGTTGATGAGTTGTGGATCTTTGGAGGGAAGAACAAATCTGGAAAGATGCGATACAATTAAAAGAATGGAAGCGAAGAAGGCATGAATATAGACAAATGAGTTAACTCTATTTAAGAATGATAATTCTATATACATGTCCCACCATATCTATATGCTTTCTGTAGTAAAGCATGTATCTAGTCCAATGGTCCTTATTCACTGATTTAATTAAATATTCTAGTCTACAGAACAAGTGAGTGTAAACTGCATGCAAACATTTTAGCCACTTGAACGTGTATAAACTTATGGTTGCCCTCTCAGCCTCTAGATTGCTGGGTGTCTGTATTAGTTATGACTTGCATGGACCATGCACTCCCTGAATATATTAAATTTTAATATTTATGCTTATGTAGTTATTTGTAGAGATTGCTATTGCCGTGTGGAAAAAGGAATGCTACATCTATTACTGATGCAACCTATGAATTTGGCATCCCTGATCCTCATGCATTAAATGCATAGCAACTAGACCCATTTCATGTCTTTGAACACTTCAGTTTACATGCACCAGTTAGATCCCCAATTTATTTATGCTTTAGAACAAATGCTATGAATAACATGATTGTGATGCTTCACCTTGATTTTGTTTGTCTATTGCATTCAGTATACTGCAAGTCTTAATCCATGTCTCAATGCAGCTTAGCACAGATGTGGGCAATGATGCTTGACTGCCACAATAACCAGCATAGCATCATCTTAGGCTCATGCAATAACGGCAGCACCAAAGTCTCAACTAGGTCAGAATATCATCGTCAGGCCATTATTCTTCTTGAGTTTGAGCTGAGTTCTTTGTGTTCAAACTTCACAAAGTGGATCTCCGCTCAAAAATCTTACCTACAAGCCATAAATGGGTGGCTTCACAAATGTGTATTCCCCCTAAAACAAAAGTCCTCGAGGAGAAAGCCAGTACAGTTCAATCCAAAAAGAGATATCGCTCCACCAATATTTGTCACTTGCCAAGACTGGTTGGCCCTACTGGATAATCTGCCAATGAAGGAAGTAGTGGATGCTATAAAAGAGCTGGTGACAGTGACAACCCATTTCTTGCCTCGCCAAGAGAAAGACCATGAGAATTCAAGAGTATCCTTAACACTCTCCAGGAAGGCAGGGCAAAGCGTTGGCCTTGAAGGAGACATTGGCAGAAATGAATCTCCTGTGGATTGGAGTCAGAATTACGACAAGTTGCAGTCAGGTTTGGTGGTCTTCTTGAGTCAGTTGAAAACTTTTGCTCAGTCATCAGTGGAGGAGTATGAAATTCTCCAGAAGTCCATCAACGAAGCTCATTTTAGATATGAGAATGGTGGCCTGAGGATGCGAGGATCCTCTGTTACCGGAAGTACTTGAGAACCCAAGGAATGAATGGAAAAAAAAGACAACTTGTTAATTATGGTTCAATAAGTTGATTGCAGGTGTAAGGCAATGAAGATATCGGAGAGAGGGATGCAGTGAACTGCTCCCTTTGTAAATTTACTTGGGGAATAAATGGTTTTTGGTTGGTGATTCGTGCAAGTTCGAAAATAAACACCAGTGAGGCGAACTTATGTTTGGATGCAAGTAGATGCTGCAGACTAGATCAGTTAGATGTAGGAAGCGGGGATGGGCTTTCAGGTTTATCTGGAAGGTGTATTTTTTTCATTTTGGATTATCATCCATAGGGTGTATCAAGGAGTGGGTGAAAAGTAATGGAACTTGTGCTATGTTGTTAGATCTCTGCATCGTATACATGTTCAGAAACCCAAATACCTAGATCTTCAATAATATGTGCATTTTTCCTTTTTGTCTTTCATCAAGACTGTGCAACTTATTGGCTTTTGAATTTTTTTAGTGAATATTAATGAATAAAATATAGTATTCTCGATCGGCTTGGTGTCGCCAAATGGAACTGCTTGTGGACCAAATTAACAAAAAATATGAGGGAAATTATGGTATTCTATTCGTCAGTTTGTTGAGTGGTTGGTTTGACATGAAGATACCTGCTGCTTGGCAAGTTTTATTTGCTTTGCTCCATGAGTGCTGGAACTCCCTATATTACCTCTCAAATTCTGAACCATCGGTGACAAGATAGAAGTTCAAAGATGTCATGATCCATTGGACACCGCCTAACCTCAAACAGAAGTTCAAACTTTTAACATCATGTTCGTGAACAAATTTGGTTGTGAGATGATGTGATCTGCAAAGCTGCTCTTAGATTCTTTTCAAAAGATCGGAAGCAGAAGTCTAATGTTTTCTTCTCTTTTGGATGATTAAAGTTAATTAACAAAATGGTGGTAGTGCATAAGGGTGCTGGACTCGGGCTCAAAAATGGTAAACACAAAAGAGTAGGCGATGCGTATCTCCATGGGCCTCCTCCCATGCAGCTTTCTGTGTTTCTCTTTCTTCCATTTCTGATTTTCTCTCTCTCTCGTCTATTGGGTTAAACCGGACAGTATTGGATTAAACTGGACAGTAGGAAGGAATAAAAATTATATCTTATACCATATGTATGACATGGCAGTATACCATGTCAATCATCTTATCTCGTTTTTATAGATCTTATTTAGCATGTATTTGTCTTAGATTGCCGCCCCTCTTATCTCATCTCAGTATTTTTTTTTAATTTCTTTCATTTCTGTTTTTTTTTCCTTTCTAATCTATTGGGTCAATTGGGACCGGAGCCGGAAGAAAATGAGAAATTATATCCTATGTCATATACATTACATGGCAGTATGCCATGTCCATCACCTTATCTTTTCTTGTGGATCCCATTCATCACGTGCTTGTCTTAGATTGCCACTCCCGCATGATTGTTTCTGTGGTGTGCCGCTGGTTTGGCGCACGTGGTATAAGGGAATTTCTCGAAGGAAATCTTGTTAAATATCCGGCTTTAAGTTTTGCATGGATATCTACGTTTGCATGGCCGTCCGCTAGCCTGCAACTCAAATTGGTGATCCAACCAATGATTTCCCGTCAAAGCTGCAGTTAATTTGTATCTAACAAACAGGCAATATAACTAAGACTTTTTTTCCTGACACATGGAGAATCTATTTGGGATCACATCCTGATTATGTGATCATCAGCTTGGCTACAACTCTCTCCTTTCTTTTAAAACAATTTGCAATCTAAGCTTGAGGTTTTTTTATAGAATCTCCGAGTAGTTTTTGAGTTGGGTCCTTCAAACGTAATGGATCTTGAATCTTTTATTCCAAACATTTTGTGTTTCTATCAAAGACGATATGAAAGAAATTTGATGAAGTTACAAGGTGTCTTCTAATCTTAATGCACTCGGTTATGCCCATATTTCTCTTGTTAAAAAATTGAAGGTGCAAGCAAGATCAAGGAGCTTAAAACCATCATCCTCGCTAATTGTATTTAAAAATACTTTTGAAGGTGTTGGCTAATAGATTAAATAATTGGATGGGCTACTTGCTGTCCCCTCAATTTGCTTTCATAAAGGGGAGTATTACAGATAGTTGTCATTGTTTAGAATTGATCGAAATGGGCTATGAAAGCAATCGCAAAATGGTGTTATCATAACAATAGATTCCAAAAAGACTTTTGACATGGTTGGCTAGAGATTTTTTTTTTGAATATATAATTTTACTCCACGAATTCAAAGCTTTTGGTGTCTATGCAGATTTACATGATCAAATGATGTTTTACAATGTTAATCTTCTATTATTATTAATGACAATCACAAAAATAGATTAAAACTCAGAAAGGCCTAATTAAGGTAGGTTGATCCCCTGCCACCTTTATTATCACTGCTTTCATAGCTAATTTTCTTTTGAGAGTGTTCCATGATAGAAATCATTTTTTTATTGATATTGCTCCTACTTGTCAATATAAGATTTTTGGAAGCTTTTGATTTGAAAGTACATCAAGAATTTTACTTGGAGGCAACTGTTTGAGCAAAAGGGAAGAAAGATGAAAAGTTTAAAAGAAGAATAGCTTCAAGACATGTAGTACTGCCATTTTTTATTGAAAAGCCACCAATAACCAAATATTATTTGAAAAGCCACCAATAACCAACTATTACACAGGTTGGCTAATGGTGAGAAAAAACAAAGCTTTATCTTTTATCATTTTGAATATATCTAACATTCTCCTACCATTTTAAAATAAGTTAATTTATTAGATCAATAATAATTCTGAAATCTTATACATAAATGAATTGATATCTTATGGTTTGAACCTTCACTTTGTGAGGATAAATTAAAGCTAATTGGAATGTCATGGTAGACTAGTCTTTGAACCAGTGATTCTATTTTGATTAGTTGAACATATCTCCACATATAAAATTCTTGTATCGATAAATATTCAATATAAGCGGATATTTTATGGCTTTGTATCTATATTCTTTTCATGAGTAGTTTAAAAGCCAAGCCCTTAGTTTCGAGAACTGACCTTACTTTATACTCACATAGATAGACTCTATTGGAAATGCTTCTGTAATTAAAGCACTTCAAAAGAATTATGTTATAGGTCTATTAAGAGCATTAAGCTCATCCTTCCTTTTGTACATAATGCATCCCAAGCACTTTAACCTCAAGATGGTATTAAATTAAAGTGCTTGCAATCACTCTTATGATGTACCTTGTCTCATTGAACTCGAGACTTGATATTGTATTAAGTGTTGGGTTGAGGTTCTAAAATCGGTGATCTTAAAAAATAGGCTCAAGTCCCATCCTTTTAAATGTTTAAACATCAAATCCTTGGCAAGTCCCTTTGTCAATAGATCTACCAAATGTTGACTTGATCTTACAAGGTCAATAGTGATCACTCCATTTATAATTAATATCTTACATGGCAATACTTTAGTCTAATGTATCTGGACTTTCCATTATATACTTCATTATATGCTCTTAATAGTATGACCTCACTATTACAATGTATAGATATATGTGGCAATGGTTTAGACCATAAAAGAATCTCATATAAAAGATCTCTCAATCATTTAGCTTTTTTGCTTGCTGAAGCTAGAGTAATAAACTCTGCTGCCATACTGTTATATATGTTTGCTTTTTAGATCCTCAAGAAATTGCACTCCCACCAAGCATGAAGATCCATCCACTTATTGAAGCATGATTTTCTTTATTTGTAGTCCAACCGGATTCGTATATCTTTCTAAAATGGAAGGATATCCACTATAATTAATACCATAATCCATAGTTTTCTTTTAGTACTTTAGAATTCTATGTTTAGCAAGCCAATGAAATTACTTAGATTATTGTATATTACTTAATTTCTAATAGCAAAAGCAATGTTAGACCTAGCACAAGTCATAGCATACACTAAGCATCTACAACTTTTGCATATTCTAATTATACAATAGCCTTGCCAGTATTTGAAACTAATTTAAAATTAAGATCAAAATGTGTAGATGCAAAAGCACAATCTAAATAATTAAATTTCTTTAGTACTTTTTCTATATAGTGAAATTGAGATGAGATTTAACTATAATTATCTTTAAATATTATTATTCCTAATATAACATTAGGTACATCCACATCTTTTATAGCAAAATTATAAGATAAAAATCCTTTAGCAATCTCAACTTGTTCTAAATCAGTACCAAAAATTGATATATCATCTACATACAAATAATAATAACATCTTTTTCATTACAAAATTTACTATATACATGTTTATCATATTCATTTGTTTATAGCCATCAGTAAGCACAATTTAATCAAATGTTTGATGCTATGTCTTAAGAGCTTGTTTTATTCCATATAAAGACTTATCAAATTTGCATACTTTATGTCCTCATCCAGAAACTATGGCGGCTCATGTTCTTCTATATATACTTCTTTATCTAATTCACCATTTAAAATATAGTTTTTACATTTATTTGATGAATAACCAACTTATATATTGATGCAAGTGAAATTAGTAATCTAATAGTTTCAATCTTAGT
This sequence comes from Elaeis oleifera, assembly GCA_000441515.1. Classification (NCBI taxonomy): domain Eukaryota; kingdom Viridiplantae; phylum Streptophyta; class Magnoliopsida; order Arecales; family Arecaceae; genus Elaeis; species Elaeis oleifera. Next base: position 2,563 of record KE505966.1, on the reverse strand, counting down.
TACTGGTGCATATGTATCAAAATAATCAATTCCTAATTTTATGTAAAACCTTTGGCTACTAACCTAGCTTTGAATTTATCAATGGTTCTATCTATTTTCATTTTCTTCTTAAAATTCCATTTATAACCAATTAGCTTAATTAGAACCTAAGGGGAAGTCAACTAATTTTCATGTATTATTACCCATAATATAATCCATTTTTTCATTAATAGCTTCTTTTCGAAAGGTAGCATCTTAAGATTTTATTGGCTCTTCATAAGTTATAGGGTCTGCTTCTACATTAAAACTATATGGTATATGCTTATCAAAGGATTCTCTAGTCCGTTCTACTAAAAATATAAAGAAATCTGATCTAAAGGTTTTTCTTTCTAACTCTTTTACTTCTAGATTCAAGATGTTCTTCTTTGTGATTCTCTTTTGGAAGATGAGCATGATCTTTAGGTCTAGAAATTGAATTAAATCTATTTTCATCAATATAGCATCTCTTGACTCAATTATAGTATTAACTACTAATGCATCATTAGGTTCTATTACCATGAACCTATGTGTCTTACTATTTTGTGCATATCCTAGAAATATGCATTCAATTCCTCTTTCATCCAACTTTCTTATTTTGAGCTCAGGAATCTTATAATAGCCCCACATCCCTGTACTCTTAAATAGTTTAGGTTAGGCTTATTTTCTTTCAAAGTTCATATGGGGTTGTATTGCTCTTTTTATAAGAAACTTTATTTAGTATATGACCAGCTGTAAATAAAGCTGCACACCAAAATTCTTGATTTAAACCAAAATGAGAAAGTATGACATTAACCATTTCTATTTCCATTCTACCACACTATTCTGTTGTGGTGTATGAGGTGTAGAAATTTTATGAACAATTCTAATGGATTCAAAATAACTAGGATTATTTTTTATAGAGATAACTAGGATTATAATATTTACCTCCTCTATCAGCTCTAAAAATTTTAATGAAAGTTTCACCATGTAATTCTACTTCAGACTTATAAATTTTAACTTTCTAATACTTCATTTTTAGAATGCAACAAAATAACATAATAATATTAGAATAATCATCTATAAAAGTTACAAAATATTTTTCCTTCTATAGTTGGCATATTATACAAATCACACACATTGCTATATACTAATTCAAGTAATTTTGTACATCTTTCTACTTTAGAAACAGGATTTCTAGTAATCTTAATGAGCATGCATGTTTTATATTTATCAATATTTTTATTAAATTATCATATTATGTCAAGTTTAACCATATCATACATTCGTCTAAAATTTACATAATCTAAATGATTATACCATAAGTAAGAAGAATCAACAATATAAGCACCAAAAATTTTATTTTGTTAATATTAAGCTTAAACATATCCTCATGCATATAGCCTTTTCCCATAAAGATTTGTTGCTCCATGAATTAATTTTGATGATTACAAATATTTGAAGGGGTTACTAATGATTTTGGCTTGAAAAAAGATTTATTGTATTTCAGGGGCAAAATTATAATTTTATCAAGTTCTGATTCGAAAGCCTCAAAAGCAAGAACAGAAGATTTGTGATCTATTGGAGATAATTTTATATTTTTTTGAATATATATTTTAAAAAAAATTAAGTTTAAAGAAAAGGGTCGACCCCTGTTAAAAGGGACTGAACGACACATTATTTTGACTGGCACACCCAAAGGGGATGATCCCAAGGTCGACCCCTGTGCCAGGGGTCGATCTCTATTGTCTGTGCAAGCCAAAGATACAGAACAGTCACTTTCTGTTCTGCGCCACAGAGGACGACCCCTGGGGTCGACCCCTGTGACGAAAAATCTTTGTAACGGCTAGTTTTCAGCTTGTTTTGACCGTATTTAATGCTCATTTAAAACTCTCCAATGGCTCTAAACTTGCCCAAATTTTTTTCACCATCTATTGAAGATATAAAGGTACTTAAAGGAGGAAAAGATAAGAGATTCAAGCATTCATTTCAGCCCTAAGCAAAAAGCCCTCTTCAAGTAAAAGAACTTTCATTTCAAGTTCACCAATACCTCAAGAGCTCATTTAAGTCTTCAATAATCTTGAGAAAATTAGAAAAGCTTCTTCTTTGTTGTGTAAAGTGTACTTAAAATTTATTTGCTCATTAAAGGAGCTAAACTTGTATTTCTTTGTCATTAACTCTTATACTCTATTTTATCTTGATCTTTAGTTTTGGAAGGGTTCCAAAACTTGGATAGGTTGATCCGAACTTTGAATCGAATTGTATTGGGTTGGTTTGTATCCAAAAAATAAGTGTTCTAGCTTGGGATAGCTAGTGTCGTAGGTACTGATGTTGTATTCTTGTTGAATACATTTTAGTGGATTTAAATTTTCAAGAGATGCTTGGGGAGTGGATGTAGGTGCAAGGTTGGCACTGAACCACTATAAATCTTGATTGTTTGTGTTGTGCTTACTTGTTCTCTTTCTAAATTTTTTTATTTTCTTGCATCTCATTTCTACACCTTGCTTAAATCACCTTCTATATATAACTTACATATTATTACTTAATCCTTGTGGTTCTAAATTAATTT
>KE505965.1:198007-209178 GCA_000441515.1 Elaeis oleifera | reverse complement strand
AGAGTAATTTGAGTTGAATAGAGCCGTTGGAGCACATTAAATGGGCATTAAATGTAGTCAAATGAGCTGAAACTAACCGTTGCGGAGTTTTTCCGTCACAGAGATCGACTCATAGGGTTGACTCATACACATGAGTCGACTCATGGGGTCGACTTCTGTGACACAGAACAGAAAATGATTGTTCTGTAATTTTAGCCTACATAGCAGCAGAGGTCGACTCATAGGGTCGACTCATTCACAGAGATCGACTCATGGGGTCGACTCATAGGGTGTGTCAGTCAAAAAATTCAGCATGTCGTTCAGTCCCTTTTGACATGAGTCGACTCATGGGTCGACTCAAATATATAAACATAATTTTTTTTCAAATACATATTCAAAAATATTAAAATTACCTCCAATAGATTACAAATCTTCTGTTCTTGCTCTTAAGGCTTCCGAATCAGAACTTGATAAAATTACGAATTTGCTCCTGAAATATAATAAAATTATTTTCAAGCCAAAATCATTAGTAACCCCCTCAAATAATTTGTAATCATCAAAATCAATTCAAGGAGCAACAGTCTCAATCCGACAGGTTGTTAGGACTAGAGATTCACCCACTAACCTGTGCACCAAGGTTGTTAGTCACGAATCGGAGATTCCAAGGATCTCCCAAATGGTTGAATAGTCCAATATTTTGAGATTGGTGCTGAGCCAAGGTTCTATCCTGAATTAGCATCCATGCAGGTTGTTGGACTACATTCGTCATCATCGATAGGATCATGACCTCAGGTTGGTAAGTGTTTGATTAGGTCAGACAGAAGTCAATAATATAAAGCTGCTTCGCTTTGGTTTTAGGAGTCCTTCGGTATCTGATGTTGGTCCATCGACAAGTGCTCGATTGTAATCCGACAAGGGGATGTCGGATCGGATGGATAACCCCTATAACACTTGTCCCTCACTTTCGAGCCCAAAGTGATTTTTTATTTTGATGAAGAGAGTAGCTGATCACTATACTAGACTTCAATCAACGACCCGACCTTCTCTCTAGAAGTTTAATTGCCATTATTTAGTGGAGAAGCTCTTGGGGCACCATTAATATGTCGCTTCATAAATCTTGTCGCATTTATGAGGAGTGGATGGCTTGAAGTATGGTGCCATAATTATTTAAAAAAAAAGAGATCTAAAAATCATTTTTAGGCCCATCGAGGTCCACCACATGTTGTATACTGTTAGATCCCATGTCGCACCCCGTGGATTACCCTATGTGGCTCAATTTGGGGATGATGCAATGAAGAGCTACATGATTGCATGGTTTTGATGGGTGCCACATGTCAAAATTTAGCAGTGCGAGGCTTGAATCTCAACCATTAGTGAGTGGTATAAATAGATCTTCCTCATATTGCTCTCCTTCTATTTTGCTCCTATCATCATATCCTTGCTTCTTGCACTAGTTGTCCCTCTCTTCCATCACAGTTGGTCGAAGGAGGGCCTTTTGTCATTACCATCTTCCTCAGCATTGGTGACCTGCATACCGCAATCTCCAGTTGGTCCATCATTTCCATTTTATTTTCTTGCTTCTTTGTCGACTACCACTCACATCCTTTCTTTTTCTTAGTTCAATTTCTCTTTCTCTTTCTCGTCTCTTCAGTTTTTTTTGCATCCAGTAGCTTCTTCCTCTCTATGTCTTCTGACGGTAGTGAGGCTTGGGTGAAAGCCTTCGTGGTGGTCGGAGTTTTTGGTCGCCGCCTCCCCAGGCCGAGCCGAGAGTACCTCTTGGACTACCACCTAGGCTGGCTCTTCGTTCGAATGTCGATCCCTTAGACCATGATGTATGAGTAGCCCCATATGCAGGTTTAGAGATTTCTAGGGATCGAGCAACAAGGAGTAGTATCTTATTAAGGATGATCTGAAAAGGTTTCGTTCTCAATTTTTCATCTTCTCGGGTCTAAGAATGATTTTAGGATGATCGAGCAATGAGGAGTCATGTCTGATGCCCCAGAGGGCGAAGTCACATTGTACGAGGAGTCTCTTCAGATCGATCTTTGACTTCTACTCTATCCCTTCATCTATAATATTTTGACTTCTATAAGGTCCTCCTTACTTAGATCATCCTGAACTCTACTTGCATGGTCGTTATTTTATCATTTTTTGTAACTAGCTCGGTATCATCTTGAGGTATTCCCTCTTCATAGCATTGTTCATTTTGAAGAAGCACCCTCATGAGAAGGGATGGTGATAACTTTTTCCTCTGTTAGAGTGCAAGTTCATCACTAGTCTCCCTTCCTTGGTCAATGGTTGGAAAAGCCATTTCTTCTTCATATCTTCGGATTGACCTTGGGGTTTAGCTTGGTCTAGAGCAATCCCCACTTGTCCCCTAATAAAGATAAGTTTATCCTTCTTGACGATGAGAAGGACTATCGAAGTCTGCTTAATGTCGAGGTGCCCGAGCTAAAGGAGCTACTAACCGAGCAGAATCTTTATGATATCTACATTGATCCGACATTGCCTCGGGATACGGTCACATCTTTTCTTATTTGGAAACTTTCTTGATTACTTGTCAGAACTTGAGTTAACCACTCTCTCCATGATTTTATAGCAATAAGGCCAACACTTTCATCCATCAAGTCGGCTCTGAAGAGGAAGACAGGTTCCTCAAATGGAGAATTTTCATTGAAGAAATCAAGTACTTAGCCGAGAATTTCTGCCCCCGCCCGATGCCATCCATAGGAATGTCAAGTGCTGACCCTATGGAGATCAATGATGAGCCACTGGTGGTTGAGCCATTGCGATCCGTTGTGCCGATGACTTCGGAGTCAGCTCGAACTCCATCCCCACTAGCTAGTCAAACTTCATCATCTCCAATGACAATGGAGAAAGTTGTTCCCACCTCCCCCTACCTCATAGCTAGCCATCTCCCATGATACCGAGCATGGCAGTGAGGTCTGAAGTGGGCCCTTCCTCATCTGGAGTGAAGGGGGGTTTATCACTATAGCAAAGAGAGTACGGAGGAATGATTCCACACTTCAGAACCACCAACTCATCTAGGAGTGGTGAAGATGACTTTGCTGTCGATTGATTGATCGGAGAGGAGGGCCTGTCCCTTGGATGAGATTATTGGTGCTTCCTGTGCCAACCTCCTCAGGGTGAGTATTTCATCTCCTGTGCTTGCCTTCGACTTTTAATAGTAATCACTAACTTTGCTTTTTCTATATAGTTGTTGCATGACATCACTGTCCTCAATGAGGGCTTGGTTGGTTTCAACTGAGCAAAACTTTTGCTAGAGATAAAATTTGGGGCATTCGAGGCCCATGCAAAAGCTATGGAGGAAGCGAGATAGGCTGTCGAGGAGGTGAGGTGGGCCATCGAAGAGGCAAAAAGGATAGTTGAGGAAGAGGCTTCCCGAGCCAGATGCAATCTCCAGAGAGCTTTGTAGAAAGTCGGGCCTTGAAAGGCCTAATGGCCATCAAGTGTGGTGCCACTAGGGTGCTTCATCAGAAGGTAATTGAACTCGAAGAGGCCCTGGAGCTCGAACAAGTAGCGATCAGAGTTGCCAGTATAGGGTGGGGCTTATCAAGCCTAAAACCAAAGAGAAGAAGGTGAAGGTCATCACCGAGGCCAAATTCAAGGGCATCGAAAATTCATGACTTTGCAGAGCTTAAGAATGAGGTCGTTGAGGGCTTCATGGTGGCTATGCATACGGTTTCAAAGCCTATAAGTTGCACTTGGGTTGAATGGATCCCACGTTAGACTTGAGCCATCTTCACCCCAAAGATAGTGATGACGAGGGTGGGGCATTCTCGTCGGATGAAGATGAGCCTACCTCGATTGAGGACCAAGCTCCTGGCCCTACTATTGAGAATGTCATGGGGGGCACTCCAAAGGAGACCGTCAATCATACTATCGAGCCTATGCCTGAGAACTCAACTAGCTTTATTGTGCTTTTTTCTTTTTCTCCTTGTCATTGGCAGCAAACTTCTTGTAATGGATTTTTTTAATGAAATGGATTTCCTCTTGTTATCTTTTGATGCTTGTATTGAGTGACTCCAGTTTTCAACATCGATCGCTTGCCTGGCTAGCTTAGTCATAGCTTTGGTTAACTACTCATAAGGTAGGGGTCGTTGGCCTGGTCCATAGTTTGAGACCTAGTATCTGGAGTTGGTCTAGAGTTGTACAATTGATAGTCGATTCGAAGTCATTCGATGGCAACATTTTTGTCCAGTTGCCATCATTATCTTGACCTGATCCCTTAAGAGATGTTTGTAAAGATCTCGATGAGATCTCATTCAAAATCGATGAGAAGTTGATCCATGGTAATTTTTGCCAAATCTCCATCATCATCTTAATCCGATCTCTCAAGAGATGTTTGAAAAGATCCTAATGAGGTCTTATCTGAAGTCGATGTGAAGTCGATCTGTGGTAATTTTTATCAGATCACCATCGCCATCTTAACCCAATCCCTAGGGGGATGTCTAGAAAGATTCCAATGAGATCTCGTCTGAAGTCGATGCCATGTCAATCCATGGTAATATTTGCCAAATTGCTATCATCATCTTAAACAGATCCTTAGAGGGATGTTCAAAAAGATCCTAATGAAGTCTCAGCCGAAACTGATGCCAAGTCGATCTGTGGTAATTTTGTCAAGTCGCCATTATTGTCTTAACCCAATCCCTGGAGAGACTTTTGGAAAGATCCTAACAAGATCTCGTCCAAAGTCCATGCAAAGTTGATCTATAGCAATTTTTGTCAAGTCATTATCATCGTCTTAATCTAATCCCTTGAGGGATGTTCGGAAAGATCCCAATGAGGTCTTGTCTGAAATCAATGCCAAGTTGTTTCATGATAATTTTTGCCAAGTCATCATCATTGTCTTAACCCAATCCCTAAAGGGATGTTTCGAAAGATCCTGATTAGGTCTCATTCAAAGTCAATGCAAAGTCAATCGGTGGCAATTTTTGCTAGTTGCCATTGTTGTCTTTACTCGATCCCTAAAGGGACATTCAGGAAGATCCCAATGAGATCTTATTCGAAGTCAATGCGAAGTCAATTCAAAATTAATCAGTGGCAATTTTTGTCAGTCGTCATTGTCGTCTTAACCCGATCCCTAGAGAGATATTCGGTAAGATCTTGATGAGGTCATGTCCGAAGTTGATACAAAATTGATCCGTCATAATTTTTGTCAAGTCACCATTGTTGCCTTAACCTGATCCCTAAGGGGATATTTGGGAAGATCCCAATGAGGTATCACCCTAAGTCGATGCCAAATTGATCCATGGCAATTTTTACCAAATCACCATCATCATCTTAATCTGATCCCTAGAGAGATGTTTGGGAAGATCCTGACGGGATCTCATCGTAGAGGTCCCAACTTGGGTCAAGATATCTTCTTATGACCGAAGTCTTACCGATCACTGTTATAAAGGTCTTAGTCGTAGCCAAGATATCTTCATGAGGTCGACACTTTTTGACCTAGTTGCTGGGTCCAAATCGAGGTCTAAATATCTCACATCGAATTCCTCCCATCATCATCTATTAAGGATTGATGCTGGACTTGGTGTTGGGGTTTGGCATCTCAAATTCGACCACAGCAGGAGAGAAATCCAAATGCAGAGAAATCCAAACGTGAGGAGCCCGAAAATGCGGTATGAAGGCCTAGGCATGCGGCCTGCAGCATGTGCGGCCCAGCAGGGCTTGCTGTGCGGTGGGCCAGTGCGCAGGTGTGCGGATGCATGTGGATGCACACAGCCCAGGATGGGGCGTAGGCATGCAGATGCGCAGCCTAAGCCATTTGTGTGACGCGATCCATGGTGGACTACTGGAGGAAGTCACGGTCCACACATGTTCTGTGGATCGCCATAGTCCAAGGGGCAAAAATCATAGTGCATAGGAGGATTTGTGCGATCCAACAGTCAAGAAGGCAGCGATCATGATCGAACGGCGATCAAGCATGATCGGGAGTTGTATTGTGCGATCAGATGGCCAGAAGCACTTGTGGCAAAGATCGAATGGTCAGAAAGATTGATGAGTCCTTTGAATGCAGGAATTCAATCTAGATTGATTTTAGACCTATAAAGAGTTTGGAGAGGCTGTGGAGCAGAGGTGAAGCAGCTTGGCATCAGTAGTTGCTTCTAGGGGGCATCAGAAGCAGCTTGTGTGCGCTGCAAAAGTAGTCGAGAGTGTCCTAAAATGGTCATGGGAGTGACTTCAGTATAGGGATAGAGGCTGAGATATGATGTAGCAGCTGAGAGCATCACAGGAAGCATCTAGGGGTGTCGAAGATTCTAGCTCGGTAGGCCTGTGAGAGGGTCTCCTTGTGGGATTTTATGTGAGCTTTTATGAGGGTTGTGCTTATTGTTGAGAGAGAAGTTGGTGTGTGAGAGTTGAGAGTGAATGATCTTCTCTTGTATTTGTTATTTTTTCTTATAGTGAAGCTTGCATGCCTCGTGGAGATAAGCCTTATGCTGATCCATATATTTAATTATTCTTTATTTTATCTCTTCTTTCTTTCTACTGCAATAAGTGGTACTAGATCTCCAATAATTGGTATCAAAGCCAGATGGTACTAAAGAGCTAAGTGATACCAGAGCATCAGGTTGTTCGAACTACGACAGTATTGATCAAGATTAAGAAGATGGAGAAGTCAGGTACAATCATGATGGAGATCAACCGTAAAGGTTGATTGATGCTCTCTTGTGTAAAAAGAAGCCGTCTACCAAGAAAGATGTCAGTGGGAGCCCAGTATGAGGTGGAGCTCTAGGAGGAGGTAGATTAGGCATGATATTAGAGATCTAAGAGGATGATAAATGACGTCACCATGAGGCTATCCTAAGCAAATCTTAGGTTAGAGCATATGACAGAGATGGAATCGAGCAGCCTAACTCGACTCCCATATTTGTCTATCTATGAATAGCAGGTGTATGACTCAAGACGTGGGGGCAAGAAGATTCAAAAGCTCTTAAAATCAGATGGAGACAGAATGTCGAGTCGAGATAGAGATAGTTGGGATTTGGTGCCTCGAATTCGATCTACAACAGAAGAGAAGCCAAGATGTGGAGAAATCCAGATGCGAGGAGTCTGAAATGCAGCCTGAAGGTAGGCCTGTAGGCTTGGCCTATGGCCTAGGTGCGTAGCATGCGGCGTGCATGGCCCAGTGGGGCCTGCTGCACTTAGGCATGTGGACGTGTGTGGCCCAGGCGCGGGCGCACAGACGCATGCGGTCTTGTGTGGGCCTGCGGCCTAGGCCGTTCGTGTGACGTGGTTCGTGGTGGACCGTTGGAGGAAGTCACGGTCCACACATGTTCTATGGACCATCATGGTCCAAGAGGCAAAAATTATGGTGCATAGGAGGATTTGCGTGATCTAGCTACCAAGAAGGCATGCAGTCATAATCGAATGGCGGTCGAGTATGATCGGGGGCTATATTGCACGATCGGATGGTCAGAAGCACTTGTAGAAAAGATCGAACTGCCAGAAAGGTTGATGAGTCCTTTTGAAAGCAAGAATTCGATCTAGATTGGTTTTGGACCCTATAAAAGAGTTCGAAGAGGCTATGGAGCAGAGGTGAAGCAGCTTGGCATCAGCAGCTACTTCTAAGTGGTATCAGGAGTAACTTGGCATATGCAGCTGTAGAAGCAGTCGAGAGTATCCTGGAATAGCCATGGAAGTGACCATGAGTGTAAGGACGAGGCTGAGACATGATGTAGCGGCTGAGAGCATCACAGAAAGCGTCTAGGGGCGTTGAGGATCCTAACTCAATAGACCTATAAGAGTCTCTTTGGGAGATTTTGTGAGAGCTTTTGTGAGAGTTGTGCTTCTTGTTGAGAGAGAGGTTGGTATATGAGAGTTGAGAGTGAATGATCTCCTTTGTACTTGTTATTTTCTCTCATAGTAAAGCTTAGATGTCCCATGAAGGTAAGCTTTAGGCTCATCCATGTACTTGATTGTGTACTTATTATTTTTTTCCATAGTGAAGCTTGCACATTCTGTGAAAGTAAGCCTTGGGCTGATTCATGTATTTGATTGTATCCTTTATTTCATCTCTTCTTTTTTTTGTTGCAATAAATGGTACCAGATCTCCAATACTTGACTGATAGGGTATGCTTCTTGTGATATTTTTGATCATTCCTAATAGTTAATGTCAATCGAATGTCTCATGTATTTGCTTTAATAGAAAACTTGCAGCATGATCTAAAGAAAAAATATTTATTAGTATAACCAAAAGGTGCCAAACTCATCAGTGGTACATTTTCATTGAAAGGGATAATGGAGTTTCCCACTTGTCATCTCTTTTCCCTCTTGATAGATCTTCTGCCATTCGACCACCTACGAATCTGGAGATCACATTGATGACATCAGCTATGGATCGATTGTTGCTGTTGTTCTCCTTGTTAGACTGATGCTGAGATGGCTCTTCGGACACTTGGGTTTGTCGCCTCTGAAGATACTTTCTAAGGTAGCCTTTCTGGATTAAGGCTTCGATCTCATCCTTGAGCTAGAGGCATTTCTCGATGTCGTAATTAGGCTCTTAGTGGAAGCAGTAATATTTCTCCTTGCATCTCATTAGCCGGCCTTCATTGGTTGGGGTCGATGAACATATCCCTGGCCCTCAATTCTATCAAGATGTAGGCTTGGGGCCAAACAGGAGAGTATAGTTATTGAAGTACCGAGGGAGACTCCTCAACCTAAGGCTCTTCGATGGTTGGGAGGGCCCTTCTCCCACCTAGCCCATGCAAGGCTCTTCCTGACTTCGCTTCTTATTGGGGGTCTTCCTTTACTCAGCCTACTTCCCTGTGGCCCAAGCCTTTTTGTCTGTGCATATTTTTAAGCACATACAAGTAGGTTGGTGTAGTCCCTCGAGAATATTTTATCGAGGGAGAAGATGAGGTACTTATTCCATAGTTCTCATTTGAGCACCGACATCACCTTCGAGTCATCAACATTGTGCAAGCATAGTAGCATTGAAACATACCATATAGTCACACAACAACTCATCCTCTTCCTACCAGATGGAGAAGAGGATATTGATATTTTTCGAGGTGGTGGGTTCGGAGATTGGGGCTGCTTTGCCACTTGCTGGAGTTGCTGCACCATGCAAGTCAACATTTGGATCTGTTGGACCAAGGTCTCTAGGGGTTGTAGATCGATCGTGGTGAGGGGGTTGCACGATGGCGGACTTTCAGGTGGTACCACTTTGGCTACGATGAGAGGATCATCGACAAAAGGCATTGGAGTTATATGCTCTTATTCTAGCCATGCTCTTCTTCCTCATCAATTGAGTTAATCACCTTCCTCTAGTATCCATCTATTGCTGCAAGATTTCAATTCGACATTGATGTGGCTGAGGATGGATATCGTTTGGGGACCAAGATGCCAAAGAGGAAACGTATAAGAGAAGTCTGCTTTCATTGGGGTTTCTCCAGTAGAGGACCCTCCAATACTTGTCAGCTGGAGTTTGAGAATCGTAGAGGAAAGAGATTGTGAAAGGGAGAAGGTGTGAGAGCACATGGGGTGTTCTCTGAAATTAAGCTTATCTAATGGTCCCTTTGTTACCTCTTTATATAGAGGTAGAACTTTATGTTGTCATGCTGGAACTTAGTAGGCTATTTGGTCTTAATTTCTAGGCCGCTAGGCCTCAATCTGATATACTATTAGGACTGGAGATCTGCCCACTAACCTATATACTAGAGTTGTTAGTTATGGTGTCAGTTGTGGATCATGTCCACATTTTGTTAAGAGATTCCAAGGATCTCCCATATGGTTGAATAGTTTGATGTCCCCAGATCGGTGCCGAGTCAAGGTTCTGCCCTAAGTTAGTACCCATGTAGGTTATCGGGCTATGTTCATCATCATCAGTAGGATCTCGACCTTCTTTTTGTAAGTGTCCAACTAGGAGGTTGGACAGAAATCGATGACGTAAAGCTACTTTGCCTTGATTCCTCAGGTCCTTCGATATCCAATGTTGGTCTGTCGGTGAGAGCTTAGCTGTAATCCGAGGAGGAGATGCCAGATTGGGTTGATAACCCCACAATAGCTAGTGCTGAAGTTAAATTGACCTACCTGCACCTAGCTGCAAGAATCATTACATTGTGCTCTTGCATGATAAACCAATGCCTCTTGGAATCAAGTCCCTATTGAAAACCACCATCAAAATTGACCTTACAGTTTCCAATAGTAAGGGACCACTGGTAGATCAATTGAAAGTTTAGTGAAATAGGGCTTGGACAATAAAGGCCTTTATGGCGTGTTAGAACCTACACTTCTCGATTATCCATTTGGGAAATTAAGTAGGAATTCTGTGTTTGGTTGGAGAGAGTTGGGGTCTGAAATGGGAATGGAAATGGATGACTCTCATTCTAACCATTTGGTTGGAAGGGTCTGATCTTGATTCTAATTCTGAAGTGAAATGGAAATGACCGAATCCTCCTAAAATCCAATCCTCACTCCTTCAAGAATTCAAATTTTATTTGATTTCTATTTTGATTTCGATTTTGGTCATGAATCAAATGCTTTGAGAGATATGACTATTTCGATTCTTATTCCAATCTATTTTGATTTCGATTCTAATTTCGATTTCGATTGTGAATTAAATACCCTCTCAGAAGATACTCAAGGAGTATTGGTTCGCAATCAGAATCAGAATTGGAATGGATTAGAATGACAATTGGAATGGCCATATCCTCTGAAGCATCTGATTTATGATCAGAATTAGAGTCAGAATCGAGATTTGAACATCTTTAGAGGAGAGTTGGGATTGGGTTTTAGGGGGATTGGGCTTTTCTTGTTCCACCTTGAATCGAAATCAAAATGGAACTCTCCAGCCAATCGTAGGAGTTCCCCCAACCAAATGTCCTCTCACTGCTTTTGTCACTAAAGTCTTAGGTTAGCATATGTTAACTTGTTTTGGAAGAGATTCCCATCCCAGTGACTCCATGACAGCCATCCGATGATGCAGAGGAAATGTTTAGTTGAACGTAAGTGTTATTACCATTCAATAAATTTAGAAGATGAACAATTATCTTTTAGCAAAGGCATGATATTTATGCCGAGAACAACCAGGCAACATGGATGGCCAAGCGTCTACATGCCTATAAACAAATCAAGATGCATTGAAATTGCATTTTCTTATATGACACATGTGATGCATATGATCTGAGTATTGAGAAATGTGTCCTAAAGTCAATCGTTTGACGATT
>KE505965.1:161435-172340 GCA_000441515.1 Elaeis oleifera | reverse complement strand
TGCTGCATCGCGTAGTATCGAAAAGGTCTTCGGATGTGGTGTTCTGGCCAGACATCCACCCTACATATGCCACAAAGATTGGATGGGGTTGCATACCTAATTAGCTGGTATAATAATTCAGGACCTCATCCAAAAAGAATAGTCGGAAGGTATTATTTGGATTCCTTGATCCTATATAAGTATCCAAGATCTTTCAGTGAATAATTAATGTGGGATTAAATATACATCCGCATGGATCCTCACATACTCCCTCAATGTAAATCTTAATGTTCTTACTAGACTAAGGATCTAAATCCATGCATCCATTCAAAAATACTATAATTAGCATGTGGTCAGGCTCAATGAACTTGTGCTGCAGTATCAACCACACAAGCTATGTATTGAATCAACTCTGATACTATTTACAACAACCTAAAATCTCATCCAACAAACTAGCTAGAAGGTATTATTTAGATTCTTTGATTATGTATAAGTACCTAAGATCTTTTCAATAAATAATCGATATAGAACTAAATATATATATATATATAGATCCTCATATTAGATTGGTGGTTGCTATGGTGCACTCTCTTTAAAAGATCAATTTGGACTTCGTTTTCTCTTCTATGGCAATAGCCAACAAGACTCTCCTCCATATCTGGCTTCACCTTATACTACTTCAAGCTCCTCTTCCTCACCATGAACTCTTTGGTGATCACTTCAATGCCTAAAGCAGCATGACTTTGGTGACTGCCTACAAGATACTCATGCTTAACTCCATGATCCCATGTGTTAATTGCCATACACCTTGACCATTAATTCATGCATTCTAAATGTGTGTTATATTCCTAGACCTTGCTATACTCTGTCATTTCTATTCATAAAGTCCAGGTGGCATCTAACAACCACAAGACCCCCTAGAAGCAGGAATCCTTTTCTATTATCCCAATCTAATGTTGGGTATACTACTACATTTATCTAGGCTATCTCTTGGCCATCAAAGTTGCGGACAAGGCGACCTCCTCATTTATCTAAACTACCTCTTGGCTTGACTGATTCGCAATCCTATAAAGCCCATTCTAATGTCCATTTTAACGTCCATCAACATCCTCGATGGTCTAATCAACCAACTAGTTCCACATAATCTGCAAAGCTTAAGAGTACTAACTGATACTGTAAGTTTACTACAAATGTAGCTGATGATCTTACCATAACTGATCTACATAACAACTAATGATCCTGATAAATCTCTTGACATATTGCCCTTTGCCAGTGCCCATTATCTCTTCAAAATTTCTAAAGGATATCTGGTCCAGCATCATTTTAGATCGCCTGGATCAATGACCAAACTAAGAAATTACATCATACCTTACATTCTTGACATAGAGCCAATTTTCACTTATGATATTTATTCCACCTCCGTCATAGGTCCACATCCTAGTTGACATTTACCTACACATTATTATATTCTGTTAAACAATATATAGTGTGATACTACTACATTTTTCACACATCCCTTTGTATGACATTTGGTAAATGGCCATGTTCATATGTGTCAAGTATGTTGTGAATTTGTAAGCCCCAGAGAGCCAAAATTGGACCATTTTATATAGTGGAGATCTCGAAGCATGCAGAGGATTTTGGGGATAATATGTTAATCGCAGCTAAGGATAAATCTAAAATTAATAGGTTGAAACTTTAATTATATTGAATGGTGAATTTAAAATGAAAAATTTGGATGTGGAAAAGAAGATTTTAGAGATGGAAATTTATAGAGATAAGCGTAGGTCGATTGTATTTATCTCAAAAAATATATAAAAAGATGCTTGAACACTTCTATATGGGATCCAAACTATTGAGTATACTTTTAGCTGCATACTTTAGATTATTAGCTTCATTATCATTGCAAATGATGGAGGAGGTAAAGCACATATCATGTGTTCTACATACCGGTATAGTTGGTAGCTTAATATATTCTATAATGTGTACTAGATCCAATATTTCATATGCTATTAGTGTAAATTAGCAAGTGTATCAGTGTTTGAGCAATTTTACTGGTCTTAAAATAGATTGAGATATTTGAGAAGCTTTACGGACCTTGCCCTAATCTTTTATAGTAGCAGATCATCTAATAGTACAAACTATGTTGATTTTGATTATGTAGATGATTTGGATTAGTAACAATCATTGATAGAAAATTTTTACTCTTTGATTGTGCTGTTAGTTAGAAAACTACACTTCAATCTACAGTTGCTTTGTTTACAACTGAAGCACAGCATATAACTGTAATTGAGGGAGTAAAGAAAGTTATAAAATTATATCGTTTCGTTGATAGTTTTAGCTATAGCAATAGTGGATAATTGTACATTGTGATAGCTAAAGTACCGTCCATTTTGTCAAAAATTTAATATATCATGAGCGGACCAAGCACATTGATGTCAGATATTACTTAATTAAGAAATCATCGATAATGATATTATTGCAATTCAAAAGATAACTACTATAAAGAATCTAATTAATATGTTGATTAAGTCACTTCTAGTTGATAAGTTTAAGTATTGCTTGGATTTAATTGATGTTCATAGTGGCTAGTGCCCTTAGGGTAGATGTGGAAAAGATATTGAGAATAGTTTTGATATATCTGACTTGATAAACTTCAGGCTAAGGTGAAGATTTGTTAAGTATGTTTTGAGTTTACAAGCCCTAAGGATCAACTCCCTTATTTTCTCTTCTTGCCCTACCTAATACCTTTCTTCCTCGCCCCTCAATTCCCATCCGTATCTCAGAAAAGACATATATCTCTTCTTCTCTCCTCTAATGTTTTAACTTAAGATGAGCCCATTTGGATATCAAGCAAGGCTTGGATTTGGGTTTGGCTTGGACCATATATCCTTTTCAAAAAATTTAGGCCTAAGCCCAAATCCCCAAAATTTTCAGAATCGAATCTAAGAACGAGGAAAATCCAACTCAATGTGGTCTACTTCCAACCCAAGCTAAGCTACACAATTCTAGCTCATTGCCACCAACGTTAGTAACCTACTTCCTCTTATAAATCATGTAAATGAATTGGATGTATTAAGAAGGATGGTCTTATGATTGATAAGAATATCTATTTTGCTAGTTTCATAGCCAAGGATTGCTACGAGCAAGACATAATTTAGAGGAATTGGAGAAGCATGGACTAAAAGAATTACTAGGGTTAGGAAAAAACTAAGGGCATGTTTGTTTAAGGGGAGTTAGACTCTGAAATAGGAATGTGAATAAGTGATTCTCATGTCAGTCGTTTTGTTGGAGGAACTCTCTTTCCAATTCCAGGGGGATGAGAACATCCTAATTCTTCAAAATTCAATCTAATCATTCTCCTATAGTATTCAAATCTCTTTTTGATTATGGTCATCAATTAGGGCTGGAACTAGGCTCGGACCAGTCCAAGGCCCGTCAGGTCGGGCTGATTTGGATCGGACTTCGGGCTCAGTCCGAAATAGTTCAGGTCAGATTTGGATCTAAATATAGGGTTCGTCTATCTTTCAGGTTGGACTCGAGCTTATTTTTGGCCCGGCCCGAGTCTGACTCCTAAATACCTCCTCCACCAGACCACCACTGCTGATCCGACCGCCCCTCTTACTCTGCCACCTCGGATCCTACACTTTCCTTGTCCACCGCCCTCGAATATAGCTCCTCCAACGGCACCGCCGCAATCTCCTTCACCATTGATTCCGCCTCCCACATCACCCTCCCCTCCCTCCAATCCCTCGCCTCCTCCCTTCCAGACTCCCCTCCCTTTTCCGCCTCCTTCGTCTACCTCTTCTCCCTCCCACCCCGACGGAGCACCCGCCGCCATTGTCGTTGCAGGACCCTCCCTCCTCTACTCTGCCTCCACTATCGAGATCTCTATATATGACCTTGTCTCCCTCCACCTCGACTACTTCCTTGCTGCCCCGCCATTGGCTCCATCAAGTCCGTCACCTTCTCTCTTGATGGTTGTGCCTCCATCAGGACGGCCGCATCCGCACCTGAAAGCACTCCAACCGCTACCACCTCCTCGCCTCCCTCTCTACTGCCATTGACTGTCTCCACCATCTCCCCTCCCCTCCAACTATATCACTATCCACCACCACAAGAAGCTCCTCTGGATCCAACACGCCGACGCCGTCTCCGCCGTCACCGCCTTCGGTGGCTTGCTCTACTCCGTCTCTTAGGATAAAACCCTCAAGATCTGGCGCACCTCCAACCTTCGCTGCATCGAATCTGCAGCGGCGCATGAGGACGCCGTGAACGCTATCGTCATCACTGACGATGGGACGATTTTTACGAGGACGACGGATCGGAAGATTAGGGTATGGGGGTGGTCGGCGGGGGAGAAAGGACGGAACGGGCTAGTGGTGATCTAAGAGCTTGCCTTGATTGGGCTCGGGTTGGCCCAATCGGGCTTGGGCTTGGGCTTGGCTCGGGCCTCTTTTTTTCTAAAATATTCGGGCTTAACCCCAGTCTGAAGCTCGAAAATTTTTTCAGACCGGGCTTGGGTTGGGGTATAGCCCGGCCCACTGTCAGCCCTATCATGAACCAAACACATCAGGGGATATGATTGTTCCAATTCTTGTTTAATCTACGCCGTTTTAATTTGATTTTGATTTCAGTTGCAAATGAAATGCATCCTAAAGCATTGCTGGAAGAGCTGAATGGCAAAAGAGATCGAGTAGGCTCGAATCGATGGACTAAGTGTGAGCTCATAGGAGGATGGGAGGTGGCTGAGATCAAGAGGGGAGGATGGCTACTAGCGGTGGATGATGGAGTGTGCGAGGGCAGAGCCCTTTTGGGGTGTCGGATAATTGATCAACGGGGGACAAAGGATAGACATGAAAGGTTACAATAACAGTGTGGTCTCTGTTGAAAACTGAAGGATGTGATGTAAATAAAAATTGGTAACAGCTTACAACCACTATAAGTTATTGCACAAACTAGTCTACGCTGGGGCTTGACAGTTTAAAATTAATACAGGGGAATACAGGAAACCCTCCTATCGTATAAAAAACACACATGGTAGTCCTTGGAACCAAGCAATCAAAAAAAAAAAGTTTGCTTGGAACCAGTTCGAGCACGCAAGGCGACGGGAGTAGTTCAAACCTGGCAGAGCAATTTATAAAAAGAAGACACGCTGTCGATGTGGAAACTCATCAAGGAAATGATACACTATATAGTAGTCATCTATAAACTAGATATGGTACTATATACCTAGGTGGGAACCATCTAACTAGATAGATTGCCATCGGAAATAAGTGTATAGAAACAAATCAGAGAAAATATTGGATTCATCCTGAATGTTACAAAAGATGCACATATGCACCTCAACCACGAGAAAGAGAGGTTTCCGGGTGCAGGGAGACCGCGCTCTTCCTACAGCCAATCGTGGGATGAGAGAGCACCGGCAGTCCCCAGTGGCAAGAGAAGATGATTGTAGGATAGACTTCATCCATGCGCATTGTTTTCACAATCTCGGCATATAGTTCTGCGAGCCTTCTCGGCACCACGACGAGCCGCATCCATTTCAACCTCTTGGAAGGGGATACGCGAAAGGATATCACCTTGCCCTTCACCTTCCGCAGCCATCGCCTTCGAGGTCTTACAGCAGCCTTCTCGACTTCATTCCGCAGCCTCTGATAGTGGCCTTCGGAGGAGCCTTGAATCCTACCTTGGAAACCCATGTCGTATAGAGGCTCTACCGTCTGTTTTGGGTGGGAATGGGAGTGGTGGCAGTATAGATTTCTAGTACTAGCAGTTTGATAGGAATCACAGCTGATGAGGGTGGAGATATATGGAGCATGAAAGGGAACAAGTAAGGGATGTCTGTTGGGGAGCACATGGAAGAATCGGTTAGCAGTGCTAAATAGAGCATGGAAATGGTGGGAAACAGACGAAGGTTCTCCAGTCGGGATTCCTCTGGACACATGGCTGCCGTCATGCACGCATGTCTCTTTCCCCTCATCCCCACTTAATGCCCACTCGACAGTCACTTTGATAGGAGTCCTTGTTGGACCTATAGCTGTATGGAGAGATTCCCCTCCTCCCTTTCTCTTCTCTCCGTGTCGCACATATAATGATGTATAGCTAAATATGTAATCTTATAATAACTTGCATCAATAATTAGACATGTGCAATCATCAATCACCATGCTAGGATATGTCGAGAAGAGCCAGATAAATCATGGCTAATGATTTGTTCGGCGGAATGTGGACTGTATATAATCTAAACATAGATTGACAGTCTAGTTCCATAATCTAATGATGTTTTCATATCATCTTCTTTATAAGCCGGCGCATAAGCTTGTAAACTTGCGTTACTTTATTTACTATAGTCTTTTGCAGCCTGTCCTTGAATCTGTCTGATTCGTTTGGTCTGAGAAGAATGAGAGTGAAGAACATAAAAATATAATTAGCGGAAGGTTCATGACCTCAACAACAATATTCTCCACATTAATATTTTTTAGAACTTTCATGATTTAATCCTGATTTTGGGACATGAACCAAAAACTCGGTGAGGATCCATGTTTAGTCCTAAGTGCAATAATTAGTGGAAATAGGTGGATTGATATAGATGATTGGATCCTAAATTTAATGGCTTAATCTCTTGAGTTGAATTGGGTTCCAAGTTGTATGTCGAGAACATCTCCAAGTTGGGTTTGAACTCCCTCTTTTCTCCGCAACAACACTTTCCCTCTCTTTTTAAAATCAAGTTTTCTTTCTCAGTGCAATGCAATTGACAATTCAATCCTTGTTGTTGGCTAAACCTAGATTAGTATATTGACGTTATTTAAGCAAATAATAATAATGCCCTTATCATTGAAAAGCTGATTTACAAATGACAAGAAAGTAGATTTGCTGTTTTGTTATATTTTTACAACTAGATGATAAACTTTATACATTTTAATGCCTTATTTAGAATTTTTATATTTAACTCTACTTTGCATTAATTATTTTCTTGGGCTTTGTCTTAGAAATAATCCTAGAATGTAAATTTTATGAGTATTATGAATTAGGTCGTGCCCCAATCATCAAACTACTTTGCCTTTTTTTCCTAGCAACCAAAATTTGTATGTTCCATTCCTGAGGGGTGTTTTTTCAATAACTTTTAAATTTAGATAATTAGGGGGTGTTTGGTTCGTAATCGAAATCATAATGGGAATGGGAATCGGAATGGCTTGGAATCGAAATTAGAATGGCCAAATCCTCCAAAGCGTTTGGTTCGTGATCGAAATCGGAATCGAAATTGGAATGAAAATTTGAATCCATAAAGGAGAGTAGGGATTGAGTTCTATATACATTGAGCCATTCTCATTCCATCATAGAATCAGAATCAGAATGGGACTCCTCTCAACCAAACGGTTGGAATGAAAGTCATCCATTCTGATTTCGATTCCAGATATCCACTCCCCCAACCAAACACCTCCTTAAAGTATAGGTACGACTTTCTCCTTTTGTCTCTCAAAAAAATATTTTTTTCAAAAAATATTCATATCAAGGAGGTGTTAGGAGTTATGATCAACTCTAGATGGCTGCTAGGTGGCCATGTTTTGGCAGGATCGGTTGAGATAGAAGTTGAAATTTGGAGGGTAAAGATCTCACAACGGCATTACTATTATTTAATGAAACAATGTGATGATTTTCTATTTAGGATTTAATAAATCCAAAAGTAATATATTTAAATAATAAAATAAATTATTCTTTAGACAAAAGGTGGTTGTTTTGATTTTATGCCTGGCCAAATCATAGATAGAATTTTTCATATTAGGAGGATCAATGGAGACCAATCCGCAGTTGTTAGCTGGTGAGAATTGCTTGCACACTTTGCCCATTATTTATAGAGAAAATATTAAGAGTAATGTTTGGGTATAATTTTTTCATGCTAATTGCTAATCAGATCTCATATGATTGGCTCAAATATAACTGATTAACCAATTAAAGCTGGTCATGTACCATAATATGCTTTAATCCAAATTAGGGGTAGTTCAGTGATTAAAACTTGACTCACCATAAAAATAAGAGATGGATATTCTTATTCATGCGAAAGTGAAAGAAATCTGGTAGCATGCAATATAAAATTAAATACAGTAGAATAAAATCAGATTAAATCATACATGCAGGCATGAGATCGCATATCAAAAATCCAGGATCCCTCATAATTAAGATTAAGATAAAACAAAGTAGAGAGGAAATTTGATCTTCACCTTGCATAGGTAGATCTTCATTATGATTCGATGATTCATGGATATCTTGAAGATTTTCTGAAACCGCATACGTATCTGGCCTTTACAGATATCCACATGAGGTTGATCTGATCAAAAGATCCTGATCTCATCGAGATGCTAGCTCTCTTGTAGAGATCGCTTCTTGGATTATTGAATCTTTTCTCATTTTTCTCTTCTCAAGAGAATACTAAAGAAATCAGAGGAGGAGGATGGGAGAGGAGAGGCATGTAGGGTAGAACATCTAATACTTTGGATGTGCAAGAGAAAGAGGAAGAGAAAGAAGGCGTCCAGATCTGATTTCTATCTGCGCTAACTCCTCACCCATGCCCCTACCCTTTTTATTTGCTTTGTTCCACGCCAATTAGTTCACACCAATCTCCTTTATGCATGAGATAAGAGGAGGCGCTACACCCTAATCCATATCCAAATCAAATTCCAATAGGGTTAGGGATAAGAGTCTTGGGATGCAAGGACTCTTTGGAAGGAGTTCGTCCCATATCTGTTGCGCCAAACTAACTCCATGCAAAAGAAGAAAACCACCGATGAAACACGGTTGGCGTGATTTCTCATGAGGCATGATCTCTCCTTGGACTTGGTCAATGGTTGGTTCAAATCCAAATTGATTTGGATTTCGATAATAATTAAATCAAATACGAAATTTGAGTCCAAATCCTTTTAGACTTATGAAATCCAAACTAATTCAAACTCCGACCAAATCCAATCAAATTAAATCCTAATTTAAATTGACTAGGACTCAACCCCAATTATTTGATCAAATCAAATAATGTAACAATAATTATAAATAAATCCTCCTTTAATTCACTAACTGTTAGCAAGTTTTCTCTTGTAACTTTTACAAATCAGTCCAATCATCAATCATATTGACAATCAAATCCTTCGGTGATTTGAAATCGCAACAATCCCAATTAGTCAGAACCTCTTATGTGTATGATCCTACAGATTCTATTCTGTTTGATAGTGAGATATATTATGATCTCTATTACTAATATCATTGAAACTCCTTTTAATGAATTAGAACAGTTCTAATTCACCTAATAAGAATTATTGATCATCAAAATAATTCTCGTTGGTCTCACAATCTACTAATGATGTCTAGCAGCATATAGTGATAACTTAGCAGAATGGAAGGAATGAATCTCTTAGGTATAGTTATCATATAATACAGTACTTCTATTGTGAATTTCGATAAGATGGAGGTTATGAAAAATTTATCAAATCCTATCATCTCTCATATGTGAGATTTATTCAACTCGAATTCATACTGTAAAATCTTATGAAAATTTTTTTTCATTATTCACATTATCATGATCATAATCTTCAGAACTCAGTTTCATAAATCACATAGGACTACTCCTAATCTATCAAGATCGATAGATCTCATTTAGAAGCATATCTTACTTCTACAATGAACCTACTACAACCAACATACACCACAAGAATCCTATAGCTAGAGATCAAGTGTATGTATAGTCAAACTGCAATAACTTCATTATGAATAGTTGAGATACCACAGGTTAAAGAACTAGTCATACCACTACAGCATCAAAAAGTCATTGACGAGTGAATAGATATTCAAATGACTTCTCATGTTAGTCGTACTCGGTATCCTTATTCTCTAACAACCATCTGTACTCTCACTTCAGTATTCTCATACTGTAGACTCGAGACTCATCTATCCAAAGAAAATGATCCATACATCAATCTAACCGGATCAATCACCATCTCTATGATGATCCATTAATCGAGAGTAATTTAAAATAATTATCAATGATACATACCTCAAATTCTCAATTATTGAGAATATGTATCATCATCTTATTAATTCTTAGATGATTCATGGACACGTATACAATATGAATAAAATAAACTGTCAAATCTTATTAATAAAGAATAAGATCAAGTATAAAATTATGTCCTAAAAAATAAATATGCTAGTCAGATTGACTTCTAGGGCATACATCTAATAATCTTTCATTTATATTAAAGTCAATCTGCCATATATCTAAGCTCTATCTTCTCAAGGTGAGCTTCAATCTTCTATTAGCTAAGTGGCTTAGTCAGTGAGTCTGCTATATTATCCGTAGAGTCTATTCTTTGTACCTCGATATATTTTTTTAAGGTAGTCACGTATAATATGATACTAGTGCTCAATATGCTTGAACTTTTAATGAGACCTGGACTTCTTAGTAAGAGCTATGGCGTCATTGTTATCGCTATATAGTATGATGGTATCTGATGATATGACATCAAGTTCTGTAATAAAATTTTTTATCCAGAAGGCTTCTTTTATAGCTTTTGAGGCAGAAATATATTCAGCTTCCATAGTAGAGTCCGCAATGATCAATTGCTTGAAACTCTTCTAATTTATCGATCCACTATTATACAAAAATACACATCCTGATGTAGACTTTCTATCATCAACATCAAACATAAAGTCTGAGTCAGTGTATCTTCTATCCTTAATTCTGATCCTCCTCTGAAGATCAAAAATAAATTTTTAGTCTTTCTCAAGTACTTAAGGATGTTCTTCACAGCTGTCCAGCACTCCTCATCTGAATTTGACTGATATCTGTTTAATTGTAATATTCACAGTAAGGGATATATCAGGTCGTATACATAGCATGACATACATGAGGCTCTCAATAGGTCGATATTTCTACTTC
>KE505965.1:116905-134076 GCA_000441515.1 Elaeis oleifera | reverse complement strand
TTATTTATTATTTTATTTTTTAGTTTTTTATTTTTTATTTTCTTCTTTCTTTTTTCTTTCTTCTTTTTTTTATTTTTCTTTATTTTTCTTTATTTTTCTTTTCTTCTTCTTCTTCCTGTGGGTTGCCTTGGGTCGAAACAAGAGATCCCCAATCCCTTCGTTGGCTGGCCAACCAGCGATGCAACTGGCATGGGACAGTAGTCGGCACGAGGAGGGTGACCTGACGGCAAGAGGAGGGTCCAGTCGATGGCCGACGGCGACCACCGTACCTACCTATTCAAAAAGGACCGAATCCCTTTCTTAAAGAATTCGGCGACCCCGGTCGCCGGCGAGTATGCACACTGGCATGGGAAGGAAGGGAGAAGAGAGGAAGGAGGAGAAGGCTCACCTTCGACGCCGGCGAGGCTTTCGATGAGAAAATTGGACGGGCACAGGTCGGTCTTTCGCGATGATTTTCGACGATTGCCGTCGATGGACTTTGGGATCTCCGGTGAGAGTGAGAGAGGAGGGTTCTCCTCCTTAAATAGGACCGGAGGGGGCCTCTTTCCAACTCCGATTGGGAGTCAGTGAGAGGAGGAAGAAGACTCCCTTCGGGAGTCTTCTCCCTGTTTTCCCTTCTTCTATTTTTTTTTTCGTTGGGCTGGGATTTATTACTTGGCCGGCCATGACATACGTATTCATCATCGAAAATCTATGATTAAATTAGTCAAATTTAAAATAATAATAAAAAAATAGAAAAGAGATGATATTTTCTCTTAGATTGGACTTATCTGAGGATCCCTTTGGCACCTCTTTATATAGAAGTGGAGCCACAAGCAGTTAGCTAGAATCTGTTAGATCTAACTTTTGCGTTTGGTAGCTGGCAATCTATCCAAATTGCTGGTAATTTAAAGGGGTCCTATCAGATTACCACGTTTGCTATACCTTTTGGATTGGTAATTTGGATTATCAGGTAATCCAGATTAGCTCATAGGAGGTAATCTGGATTACTAAGGGAAGGGATGGCTATCCAGATTACCACTACTTTGGTAATCTTATAAAAAAATTTTGGATGAAACTACCCTCCCCCTCCCCGCATGGCCTCCTCCTCAACCTCCTTTGCCGCTTCCTCTTCCTCTTCCCCGAAGGCCTCCACCATCCTCTTCCCCGATGGCCTCCTCCTCAACCTCTCCGGTGGAGCTGGATGAGGCAGGAGATGTCCTCGGAGACGTGGACCGAGGGTAGGGTGCGGGCGAGGGAAGCATTTTGGGGATGAGGGATGCGGTCATCAAGCCAGATGTGTTCGCGCATGGCCCCGACCGCCACCACAGGTGGAGGAACTCCTGACGCCACGGTCAGAGCTGGGCAGAGCCGACGATGCCGAAGACGACATGGCAGAGGGAAAGCGGCGTGCGGTGTCATCCTCCAGGGAGGGGAGCTAGGAGAAGAGGCATTGGCAATGGAGTCGTGGGCAGTCGGAGGGTAGCACGGGCGGCACAGAAGGTCGGGGGTCTGGGTGCGGTGGCCAAGATAGTGTGGGCGATCGAGGTACAATATCGGAGGTGTGACGGGCGGGTGCGGGTTCGTCAGAGGGCCACGAGGCAGTGCGGGAGAGTGGGAGGAGGCACGGAAGGTCGGGGGGCGGAGGCTGCCGGGGGCGGGGGGCAGGGGGGAGGGGGGTGGTGTGCGAAGGAAGGAGAAAGATGAGGAAAAAATAAATAAAATAATAATAATGATAATAATAATAAGTATTATAAATACTATAAATTATTTTTCATATAATAATTTTTATCATTAAAAATTAAATAATAATTTAAAATATCAAACTAATAATTTGATTTAAGAGTATTTTGAGAATTTGATGTTACATTACCAGTAATCTGATTGTCATACCAAATATGTCAATCAAAATTCTCAATAATTTTACTGTAACATTACCTGCATGTACCAAATACAATAATCAATATTACTAGCAATCTATCCAGATTGCAAGTAATCTAGATTACCAGGTAATCCAGATTATCGTTGCCTGGCAATGCACCAAACATAATGTTAGGTCATTAGGTCATATTTTGATAGATTGTTGGGATAGAAAATTTTCTTATTAACCTACAAATCAAAATTGTTAGACAATTATAGATTTTGCCCATGTGGGTAGATGAGCTTGAAGTCTAAGGTCGACATAGAGCTGAGGCTCCATACTGATGGCTATGTCCGATGTCATCTCCCCTCTTATCAGTTGTGGGGCTTCATTTTCCATCTTCGGTGAGATCCAACCATAGGATTGGTAATGTTTCGACCATAGGCTCATTGATATCGGAACTGAAGTTCGGTAGGAGGCCAATGACAAAGAGTCAGTCCGTCTTGTTTCTTGACTCTCTTCGATGTTTGAGGTAGGCTCGTCAAGTCATCAGTGAGTACTCGATTATGTTCTGAGGAGAGGAAGGTTGGTTCAGATAGTAAATTATCTTCATAACGTTTATCCCCCACTTTCGAGTCCGAAGTGATTTCACTGCTTTGGACAAAGAAATAGCCAATTTTCAAACCAATCTTCGACTGCCAACCTGACCTCCTTGGAGCATTTATCCTGCAATATTCGATGGAGGAAATCTCGAAGTCTTATTAATGCATTGCTTTGTAATCCATATCATATTTATGAGGGATGAGGGCTCGAGGTACTACATAGAAATAATTTGAAAAAAAAAATCTCAAGATCATTAATCTCAAATCCGTTGGGACTTGCCATGTGTTAAATATTGATAGGCCCCACCATGTGGCTCACAGATTGTCCTATGTGGCTCGATTTGGGGATGATATGATGAAGAGTCGCAAGATCCGTCGCTTCTAATGTTGGCCAAGTGGAGAGATCCGACAATTTGGTAGTTGAATTTATACTACTGGTAGTATGTATAAATAGGCTATTTCCCGTTACCTTCTTTTACTTTGTTCTACCAAATTCTCTATAATCTATCATCGTTGTTGCTAGAGGAAAGCTTTTCCCTTGCTGATATCATCTTCACCGACATCGATGGCTGCCTTATTCTTCGGTTGGTCCTCCATCCCTCTCCATTCTTGCTTCTTATTTTTTTTCTGATTTAGCTTCCTTCTTCTTCGCCCTTTTCGAGTTTTCTCCTTTTTCTTTGCTGCTTCAGTCTTTCCCCATGATATTTTTTACTGTTCATGTCTTTCGACGGCAATGAGTTTTGGAGTGAAAATCCCTATAGCAACCACAATCGTAGGCCATCGCCTCCCTGGATCCGGTTTGAGGATAATTCTCAGGCCATTGTTGTGGCTGGCTCCTCATCCAGGGACTAGATCTCCACATCCCATAGTGCAGGTAGTCTTGTGTGCAAGTTCAAAGATTTCTGTGATTTAGATAACGAGGAGTCAAACATTACTCAGGACAATCTGAAAAATTTCAGACTCAATTTTCAATTTCCTCGGCTTTCTAACTAAAAGTTTTGAATCAGGATGATCGAGTTACCAATGCTCCGGAGGGACAAGTCACTTTGTATGAGGAGTCCCTCCAAGCCAGTCTTCGTCTCCCTCTTTACCTTCATTAGTAATATTTTTGATTTCTATGGGATCCTTCTAACCCAGATCACCCGAAACTCTACTTGAGTGGTTGTCATTTCATAATTCTTTATAGTTGACTTCAAATTCCTTTAAGGTGCTCACTTTTCATAGCATTATTTATCTTGAAATTCTCATAAAAAAGGATGATGGTACTTCTCCCCTGAATGAGGTAAAAGTTTATTATTGGATTGTCCTCTTTGGTGCACAGTTGGAAGAGCCGTTTCTTTATTGTCTCCTTGGATCTTCCTTGGGGCTTCAGTTGGATCTAGGGTGATCCCCATCTTTCTCCAAATAAAGATAAATCTATTCTGTCCAAGGACAAGATAGCTTACTAGTGCCTGCTCGATGTTGAGATATCAGAGCTGAAAGAGCTGCTAACTAAGTAGAACCTTTACAACATCGGTACCAATCTAGAGTTACCTTGGGGTATGACGTTCTCCTTTATTTAAGAAATTTTTCAATTACTACTAAACTAACCATTTTCCTCCTCGATTTTGTAATGATGAGGCCAACCCTTGCATGTATCAAATTGGCCCTAAAGAGGCAGTTAGGCTCCTCAGGTGGTGAGCCCTCATCAAAGAAATCAAGGATAGTGATGGCAGTCAAACGGATTTTTCTGAGTATCTGACCCATTCCAAATCCTAATAGAATCCATTTAGCATATCCTAATAGGGTTTGAGATGGATTTGAGATTTCAAACTAAATTTGTTGGGTTGGAATGGGTTTGGGATTTAACCCTTGGGTACTCACCATCCAAACTTGTTTATATATAAATACCAATATAAAATTCTAATCAACATTTAAGCTTCTCTATCAGCCACTCCATGCTTCCCACCCAATTGAGACTCTTGAGGATGGAAAAATAGAGGGAAAGCCATGGGAAAACAAGGAAATGTCCAGAAAAACCAAGAAAAAGGGAAAATTGAAAGGTAAGATCTTTCCACATAGATTGA
Organism: Elaeis oleifera; assembly: GCA_000441515.1. Lineage (NCBI taxonomy): Eukaryota > Viridiplantae > Streptophyta > Magnoliopsida > Arecales > Arecaceae > Elaeis > Elaeis oleifera. The sequence continues at coordinate 129,568 of KE505965.1, read as the reverse complement.
TCTTTTTTTTCTTTGCCTTCTTTTTTTTTCATTTTAGTTTCTTTCTTTGTAGATCCATGGGAAAGGAGAGCACTTGAGGGAGATGGGAGTGGTTTCTTAGCTCCTGTTGAGGTTTTTCTCTAGCATATGAGATTTTGTGGGATTTGTGGTGGTGTGAGTTAGTCCCTTTAGGTTTGAGAGCTTAATCCTAGTATAAACATGATATTTGTATGATTTGGAGGATTTTGAACGAAAGGCTCCAAGTCTCCCAGCTGATTGAAACTCATGGGGATGGAAAAATAGAGAAAAAATCATCGAAAAATATAAAAAAATCAATGAAAAAGGAAAAAGATTAAAAGGTAAGACCTTTTTCCACATACATTGGTATTTTTTTTTTGGCTTTTTCTTCTTTTCATTTCATTCTCTATTTTGGAGATCTGGGGGAAAGGAGAGATTCAAAGGGAGGTTGGAGGGGTTTTTAGATTCCAGTTGTGGTAGTTTGAGTTGATTCCTTGGGTTTTTGAGAGCTTAATCTTGGTAGAAGCATGATATTTTGTAGGATATGGGGATTTTTGATAGAAATGATATATTCTTTTTTGATTACAAAACTTTTGATTTATAGATCTATTCTCATGATAATATGAATAAGAATAAGGATTAGTCAGATAGGTTCGGATACCCGGTGAGTATACAAATATTAAATGGGATAGATTTGGGATTTCTAGTTAATTTTGTAATTGGGTTTGAGATGGATTCAGGTAGAAAGATTTTAAACAGCTTTGAAAATGGGTAGGGCAAATTTTGTAGGTACCCTATCCATTGCCATCCCTAAAGGAAGTCTTAACTGAGAATTTCTACTCCTTCTCCAGCCTCAGCACCATCTACAAGGACGTCAAGTACTGATGTGAAAATTGAAGATGAGCTCACACCGGCCATGCCTTTGCGATCTGCCCCACCATCAAGTGCGAAGTCCACCCAAGCCCTATCTTATGTCGAATGGACACCATCTCTACCTAGTCTATCTTCATCACCCTTATCTCTCATGGCACCAGGTAGGCCATTAAGATTTGAGGTGGACCCACCTCGTCTGCGATCAAGGAGGAATTTATTATCTTGGAGAACATAGTGCAGAGAGATTATTCTACTCTTCAAAATCATCAGCTTGCTTGGGAGTAGATGAGAATGATTCAATTATTAATTGACTAGTCAGAAAAGAAGACCCGTCCTTTGGACGAGGTTATTAGCAATGCCTAAGCCAATCTCCTTGGGGTAAGTTTCTAACTTGCACTTGTCTTCGATTTTCATATGTGTAGTTACTCAACTTGTTTCTCTGTGCAGTTGGGGCATGACATCTCAGTCCTTAGCGAGAGCTTGATTGGTTTCAACCAAGTAAAGCTCTCACTTGAAGAGAAGCTTCGGGCTTCTGATGCCAAGTGAGGATTGCAGAGGAGGCCCGGTAGACAGTCGAAGAAGAAGTTTCCTAGGCCAAGTCCAAGCTGTTGGTTGCTCAGGAGAAATTTGAAGCTTTAGATGGCCTAGTGAGGCACTGCAGCAAAAGGTGGCCGAGCTTGAAGGAGCACTGGAGCTCAACGTGGCTTCAATCAAGGCTACTGAAGATAGGGCAATGTTGGTTGAGGCTTGAGCTGAGAAGGAGAGAGCGAAGACCATTACTGAGGCAAAGCTTAAGGCAATCAAGGAGTTCAAGACTTCAACAAAGTTTGAAAATGAGGTTGTTAAGGGCTCCTTTTTGGCTTATAAGTATGGTTTTGAAGCTTACAAGAGGTGTTTGACCCGAATGCTTCCTAAGCTGGGCCTGGGTGATCTTCATCCCAAGAAAAGTAATGATGAGGGTGAGCCCTCATCAATTATCCGGGGTGAATCTCCCACAACCGTGGAGTCTCCAACTATCGAGCCGACCATTGAAGGCATCGCTATCGGTCCTGCTACAGAGCCCATTCCCGCAAACCTTGATTAATCTTATATCTTCTTATCTTTATACTTAGCAAACTCTTGTAATGACTTTTCTCTTTAATGTAATGAACTTTTCTTATTGGTCTCATGGATTCATTTGACATGGTCAGTAATTTGTTCAATCAGCAAGATTTGTTACTTCGATCAACCTCTTGAGTTGGTTAGAGTATAGAAATTCCTAGACTTGTCTCTCCTGCAACAATGTATGGGATCGGACAGAAGTTGATTTGAAATTAGAATTTTCATTATCAATTTGTGATGATCTTGCCAAGTCATTATTACCATCCTCGGCCTCTGCTCGACTCGTCCGTAGATGAGGAGCGCCAAATGGCCATGTAGAGTTTTCGAAGGGTTATCTCCTTTATAGTCATCATTGGCCTTTGTTCGATTCATTCATGGATGAGGAGCACCAGATGCCATATGGGATCTTTGGAGGGTTAGTCCCTTTATAATCATCATCAACCTTCGCTCGACTCATCCATAGATGAGAAGTGCTATATTGTTATATGGGGTCTCGAGGGTTAGTTCCTTCATAGTCGTCATTAGCCTCCGCTCAACTCATCCATAGACAAAGAGTGCTAGATCATCATATGAGATCTTCAGAGAATTAGTCCCTTCATAGTCATCGTAAGCTTTCGCTCGACTCATTTGTGGATGAGAAGCACCAAATAGCCATATGAGGTTCTCAGAGGATTAGCCCTTCATGGTCATCATCGGCCTCTGCTCGACTTATCTGTGGATGAGAGCGCTAAATGGCCATACGAGGTCTCTGAAGGATTAGTCCCTTTGTAATTATCGTCAGCCTCCACTTGACCAATCCATGAACAAAGAGCGTCAGATAGCCATATGGGGTCCCTAGAGGGTTAGCTCCTTCATAGTTATTGTCATCGGTTGATTCTAATGACTCCATTTGAGGTCAGCTAGCATCGATATCAGTCGAGTATTTCTGCTTTAATAAGAAGTCTGCATTGATGCTCAGGGAATTAAGAAGTTTTTATCAATATAATTAGCGAACATACAATTTATTGATAGTACAAAACTTCAAATTCTCGACGTTCCATGTCAAAGGCATAAGAGTTACATCAAAACATTCAATCCTGTATGCTCCAGCCTGATGACTTTGGCAGTTCTGTAAGGGCCTTCTCAATTTGGAGCTAACTTATCCTGCTCTATAGGCTTCAACACTGCAGCCCAATGGAGGACAAGATCTCTGGGTTGGAACATCTTCAATCAAATCCATGCATTATAATAGTGGTCTACTCATTATTGATATGATGCCATTTTGATCTGAGCTTGCTTCCTAGTTTCTTCGAACAAGTTCAAGTTCATTTGAAGTCGGCCTGAATTCTCTTACTTATCATAGTCCTCCACCCTAGTCATCAGCATTTTAATCTTAATAGGAATGATCCGAAGGTGAAGTTGAATGGAGTCTCTCTTATAAGGATTTAAGGAGTCATCTGATAAGCCCATAATACCTTATAAAGTTCTTCGATCTAGAGCCTTTTGGCTTGATTGAGCCTTGATCTCAATGTTTACAGATCACCTCAGCCTTACCATTTGACTGAGGATGACCAAGTGAAGTGAGCCTATGGTCAATATTCAGTTCGAAGCAGAATCCTTTGAACTTCTGATTATTAAACTGCAGCCCATAGTCAATGATAATGACTCGTGGTAGTCCAAAGCAACAGATAATGGATTTCTAAATAAAATCCTAGACCTTCTTCTTGATAATTTGAGCCAAGCACTCAACTTCTATTCATTTGGTGAAATAGTCGACTGCAATGATCAAGAACTTTCTCTAACCAGTGGTCATTAGGAATGGCCTGAGGATGTCAATTTCTCACATAACAAAGGGCCAAGGGACAATAATTAGTGCAAGCTTCGTAGCCGGCCTCCGCTAGCTATTGGCATAATTTTGGCACTACCGTCGGTTGTATTCTATTGTAGAGTAGGCCAATAGTACTCTTGTTGGATTACCTTGTAAGCCAACGACCTACCCTCCAAGTAATTGTCATAGATTCCTTCATGAATCTCCCAGAGTACATAATCCACTTTGATCAATCATAGACACCAAAGTAGAGGTAGTGAACATGATTTTGTAAAGTCTCTCTTCTAAGTAAACACACTTGGGGGCTTGGTGCTTGATCCTCTGAGTTTCAATAGGACTGGTTAGTAAAGCACTGTTAAGAAGGTAGTTGATCAAAGGGTCCATCTAGCTCAGTTCATGATCGATCTGTCGGATAATTGATTCTTCCTTGATGCTCAGTTTCTACAAGTGTTCAACGAAGACTCATATATTGAGGTCAAGACATCCCAAGGTGGCAAGATGAGATAAGACATTGGCTTGGATGTTCTCTGACCTTGGTATATATTGTACCTTCTGATTTTAGAAGGCCTCTAAGAGTTCTTTGATCTTTTGTAAGTACCGAGCCATCTTCGATCCTCGAGCCTCATATTCTTCTCAGATTTATTTGATGATGAGTTGCGAGTCCGTAAAGACTCTTAGATCTTTTATCCCGAGTTCTTTGGCAATGCTGAGGCCTATGAGTTGCTTCATATTTGACCTTGTTGTTGGAGGCAATAAAGTCAAATCAAAGTGTATATTCCATCACGTCCCCTATCGGGCTTGCAAGGATGAGTCTGACCCCACATCCTTGAAAATTTGAGGCTCCATCCACATGAAGGATACAACATAAGGCTCCCACCTCTTTGGATAGTTCCGACGTCGACTCCTCATCAAATATAGTACATTCCATGAGAAATCAGCTAGAACCTAAGCTTTTACTATTGATATAGGATGGTAGTGGACATCATATTCTTCGAGCTCAATTGTCCATTTCACCATCTACCCCAAGGTGTTGGGCCTTTGAAGAATAGCCTTTAAGGGTTGGTTGGTCAAAACAATCATTGAATAGTCTTGAAAATACGATCGGAGTCATTATGCAGTGGTGACCAGCATATAGATCATCTTCTCGACCTTTGAGTACCTTTTTTTTGCATCTTGGACAACCTTGCTAGTGTAGTAAATAGGCCTTTGGTTCCTTTCATCCTTTTGAACCATCATAGAGCTAACAGCAATAGGTGAGACCAATAAGTATAAATATAAATCCTCACTTGTCAATGGCTTGAAGAGCAATGAGGATGATCTGAGATATCGTTTGAGCTCTTCGAATGTAATTTGGCATTTCTTCGACCACTCAAAACTCTTCATTTGTCTGAGGATATTGAAGAATGGAAGGCACTTTTTTCGACCGACCTCAAAATGAATCGATTGAGAGAGACCATCTAGCTTCCTAGCTGCTGCACATCCCTTCTTCATTCTTGGGTACTTTATCTTCAGGAATGCTCGGATCTTCTTTGGGTTCACCTCAATCCCCATCAGATTATCATAAATCCTAAAAATTTTTTTGAGGTCACACCAAAAGCGTACTTACTAAAATTGAGCTTTATTTAGTTTCACCTCAACTCAACAAATGCTTCCTCCAAATCGATGATATGCCGATTAGCTTCAGTACTTTTCACTAGCATGTTGTTGATAGAAACCTCCATGTTGCATTTCATCTCGTGTTTGAAAACTTTATCGATGAGGCACTGATATGTAGCTTTTATATTTTTCAATCCAAAAAGCATCATTTGTTAGCAATACAAACTTAATCGGTTATGAATGCCATCTTCTGTTCATCTTTGGAGGCCATCCAAATCTGATTGTAGTCAGAGAAGGCATTCATGAAGCTTAAGAGTTGATTGTTGGTAGGATCCCTCATGAGTGCGAAATATAGATCTTTGCCCAAGATCGCAAAGCTGGTGACGATGTCGATACTACAAGAGGAAGAAAAAAGAGAGACACAATCAAATAATATGGATCGACTCAAGACTTACCTCCACGGGATATACAAATTTTACTATAAAAAAATAAATACAAGAAGAGATCACATCCTCTCAACTCTCATATATCAATCTCTCTCTCAGCAAGAAGCACACAAAAACTCTTATAAAACTCTCAACTCTCACAAGAAGATCCTCTCAGCTACTATCTATAAGATTCTCTACCGCCACACACAATACTCAAGCCATCTGCCCCCTTTTAAAGCCCTCAAGACCGTGTTGGCAACATGTACACAAGTCCTGTTAGGATTCTAAGTCCAAACCATGTCTAGAACTGCCTGTAGACTGCAGTAGACCACCACAGACCCCTCCACATGAATCGAAGCCATGGACCAGCTCCTCTCCATGTGCCACATGTGCCACGCTCACCCCCGCTCATGTGCATCATGACAAAGACCATGCATCGTGTGGTGGACTGCATCACCCATATGTGGATCGTAACTCCCGCACTCTTGGAAAGCGCGGTGGTCCGTACGTCTCGTGCAGCCTGGACCGTGCCTATGGACCTGCGTGCCTACGAGCCTGTGTGCTTGCGGGCCGTGCACACTTACGGGCCGCATTCTTGTGGGCCTACGTCGTGGGCTTCTCCATCTTGGACTTATCTATTATGGGTTTTGCTGGTATCGATCGAATTCGAGGCATCAAAATCTAATAATCTCCATCTTGACTCGACATTCGGCCTCCACATAACTTTGAGAGCTTCTGGATGATCTTGTCCCATGCCCTTGGGTAAATACTTGGCTGCTCATAGATGGACAAACATGAAAGTCGAGCCAGATCGCTCGATCCCATCTCCTTCATATACTATGACCTGCTTGACCTGAGACCTGCTCGAGATAGCATCCTATGGTAATAGAAACTTCACTCTGCAACGTCGCTTGTCATCCTTTCGAGTCTTCTATTTCGTGCCCAATCCATCTATATCTAGAGCTCCATCTCGAACTGAGCTCCCACTGGCACCTGAAGCTCCACCTCATATCGAGCTCTCTATCAAGAGGTAGTATCCTCCATACTTCTTTCCTTCATAACAACTCTACTGCCATGCACAATTTTCAGAATTCCATCATCAACTCTCCATCTCTAGCTGCTTGAATCCAGTCTGCTTAGTGAAATCAGATTACTTCGAAACTAAGTATGTGTCGGATCTCATCCAACTTGCTCACTGCTCCATCATATGTCTGCAAGCTGACTATTCCAATATCCTTGATCGCACGCTCGATTTATTCGATAAATGAATAGTGATGGCACTACTCTCTAGGGAGTTAAATAGCTCTCTCTACAATAAATATGATGTGAACATGCTGAATCTAAAATATACTAAGAAAAAGAAGTAGATACCTTATCTAAAATCAAAAGAACATCATTATATTCTTTAGTGTCACTATTTTGGACCAATGCCGCAGTAGCCTTCGTCCGATCCTTGAGCTGTGAGCAATCTCTGACTCGATGTCCCAACTGATCATACCGATAACATTTGATCTTGTTGAAGTCTCTCGACTTGGATCTGGACCGTCCACCTTGTGATCTTCTGCCGCTTCAACCTCTGCCACCACCACCTTTAGTCACTGCCAAAGTCGAGTTGCTATCTGAACTTGAAGTTCAGTTCTCTCATTTGAGGATCTTATTCTAAAGAAGTATAAAAGTGACCTCATCTATCTTGATGGTGCTCTTCCCCATAAGAAAAGCAGTCACCAAAGACTCAAACAAAGGGAGAAGTGACGAAAGCAAGATAAACATCCTGATCTTCTCCTCAACCTTCTCACCAACATTGAGAAGATTAGTGAGGATCTTTTACAAGTTGCTGATATGCTCCTATATGCTCTGCCCCTCGCTCATCCACAGTTGGTAGAACTGTTTCCAGAGGAAGAAATCATTGGTGAGTGACTTTGCTATATACATCTCTTCGAACTTCGTCCACATAACCGTTGAAAAAGTCTCAATAAGCATATGGATCACCACATTATCTGTTAAGAATAAGTAGATCATACTCACCACCTACATCTAGAGCCGCTTTCAACTTTTATCCTCCATGATAGTCGGCTTTTCTTCGCACAAGAGAGTATCAATCAATCCTTATTGGATGAGCACATCCTTCACTCTCGCTTGCTATAGGGAGAAATGACTCTTCCCATCATACTGATTGATCTTTATCTTGATTGAGCATGTCTTCTCTATTTTCTCCAACCTCAATCATCACCACCATAATCTGGACAGCCACGTGTTCTGATACCATTTGTCGGAAGGAACCCTCACAAGTGTGGATCATGAATCTCCACCTAAGATCACAATGCTGATGACGATGTTGATACCACAAGAGGAAGAAAGAAGAGAGATATAATCAAATAATATAGATCGGCTCAAGGCTTACCTTCATGGGCATGCAAACTTCACTATGAGAGAAATAAATATAAGAGGAGATCACACCTTTTTAACTCTCATACGTTAATCTCTCTCTCAATAAGAAGCACACAAAAAAACTCTCATAAAGATCTCAACTCTCACAAAAAGACCCTCTCAGCTACTACCCTTGAGACTCTCTAGCCGCTGCACACAATACATAGACTGTCTATCCCCTTTTAAAGCCCTCAAGATCATGTTGGTAATGCGTACACGAGTCCTATCAGGATTCTAAGTCCAAATCATGTCCAGAACCACCTATAGACCACCGCAAAACCCTCTGCATGAACTGAAGCCATGGACCAACTCCTTTCCATGCACCACATGTGCTGCCCAAGCCCCCACTCACGTGCCCCGCGATAAAGACCATGCGTCGCCCGATGGACCGCATGAAGACCGCACATGGATCAAATCACCCATGCATCGACCGTAACTCCTGCCCTCCTAGACCATGCCCTCCTAGACCATGCGGTGGTCCATGCATCTCGCGCATCTTAGGCCGTGCTTATGGGCCACACATGCCTGTGGGCCGTGCTTGCAGGTCTATGTGCCTGCGGGTCACGCTCCTGTGGTTTTGCACCGTGGGCTTCTCCATCTTGGACTTCTCTGCTGTGGATTTTGCTGTTGTAGATCGAATTCAAGATATCAAAACCCAACATTGATATCCTAGAGTGACATCTATAAGTTGATCGATCCTTAGAATGAAAAGCTATCCTTTGGACAAGTCTTATTGAGATCAATATTGTCAATACAAATTCACAATTTGCTTCTTTACCATTATGACATTAGCAATTGACTCCGAAGAATGGGCTTCCGAATGAATCCCACTGCCAGGAGCTTGTCAACTTCCCCTCAATTACTTATTATCATTCTAGGGTGAAGCTTCTTTCTTTTATCAGACAGGATAATGGTTCGAATTTATATTCAACCTATGAACAATGATATCAGAAGATATATTTGGCATGTCTGATGCTGATCAAGCAAAAATATCCTCATGAGTGCGTAGTAATGCCATTAATCAATCTCTAAGGTTTGGTGTTAATTGTGCTCCGAGCTGAATGGTTTTGCTCGGATCATCACTGAGTGAATTTGCAACAAGTTGCTCAGATGGTTCACCTCAGACCTCTTTCAACTCCTTATGGTTTTTAATTGATAGAGCTTCCATTGGATGCTTCTCTTTTATTATCACCAAAAAGATTGACGAGCCAGTATGTGATCTTCTCATATTGACCCCATTCCTAATTGAGAACCTAACAAGTAAGTGGTACATGGAGACTATAGCTCGCAAGGCATCAATCTGGATCATCCAAGGATCGCATTGTAAGCAGAGGGGACTCGAATAATTAGGAAAGTTAGCTGCACAATCTTACTTCAAGGCTCCTGTCTGACGGTCATCGAAAGAGTTATCTCACCCTCTATAGTCATGGAGTCCTTAGAGAATCTAACCAGAGAAGTGTTGATTTTCTTTAGTCGATCAATAGACAGTTTCATTCTTTGAAAACTATTGTAAAACAACACATTAGGTAAGCTTCTATTATCAATTAAATTTTTTTCTTACATTATAGTTTGCTATTATCATTGATATGACGATAGCATCATCATGAGCGGTCTGCACCCTTACAGTTCATTATTAGAGAAAGAAACAACATTTCCATTCGCTATCTTTTACCCTCTCAATTGGGCCCTCTACCCCCTGCCACCAGCATAGCAAGAAATTATATTTATAACACTAGCCATGGGTTGGTTGATATTATTTTTCTCATCAGATTGGTGCTGCTACGACTCTTCGGGTACTCGATTTCATCACTCTCAAGTAAACTTGTTAAGATAGCCTCTTCGGATTAAGGCCTCAATATCATCCTTAAGCTAGAGATATTTTTCGATATATCATGACTGTGGCCATAGTGGAAGTGACAGTACTTTTTTTTGCTCTTCCTCTCCAGAAAGTCCTTTATCGGCTCAGGCTATTGAAATATTTCTAGCCTTCGATCTCTATCAGGATCTGGGTCCAAAGAGTGGTCAAAGGGGTATAGTTGTTGAACTGTCGAGGAGGACTTCTCGGTCGATGATTCTTCGATGGTCGGAGGATTCTTTTTCTGCTCGAATCATTCAAGGATCCTCCCAACCTCACTTCTTACTGGGAGTCTATTTCCTTCCGTTTGCTTCCATGCTGCTTAGGCTTCTTCCATCTGTATGTATTTTTAGACTCGGGTCAGTAGGTCAGCATAATTCTTAAAAAAAATTATTGAGGAAGAAGATGAGGTACTCATTTTGTAATGCTCATTTGAGCACTACCATGCTACCAACTTGTTGAGATTGCGCACCTCTAGTGTGGTAGTATTGAAACGTGCCATATAGCTACATAGCGACTCATCCTCTTCTTACTGATGGAGAAGAGACTATTGGTAGTTTTTAGCTGAGCTCGATTACTATCAAAATGAGCAACGAACAACCTTCGAACTATTCAAATAATTAGATGGACTCCGACTGGAATCTCGAATATCATGTCCATATTGACTTTTTGAGGATGGTCGAGGAGGTAAGACAGAGGAGGACATCTGAGATGCCCTACAGCATCATGAGGGTCCTGTGATCCTCTAAATGATCGAAGGGTTTGATGAGCCATTATAGGCTCTACCTAAGGCATTTTGATTCGACTCAAAATCGGTTCCCTCAGAATAGCTTGGGAGAAGGGAACCAAGAGTTGAAATTGAGGCTGTCATTGTTTCAGCGACACCACTCTGGATCTCGCCAAGCCGGAGCTTAATATCTTGGACCTTCTTTTTGAGTTCTTCCTCTCGTCGTGACCTTCTGGATCTGGGAGAGTCGCCTGGTGTCGAATCTCCATCGAAGGAAGAGAGCTATCGTTGGTCCTCTTCCCTCAAGCTTTGACGTGAGGATAATCGAGGTGTAAAAGTGGGAGCAGAGTAGAGGTGTTGTTGGGAGGTGGATTCTGGACTTTTGAAATGAGGTCGTCGGTTGTGTCAAGATGGAGTTGCTTGAGGAATCAACTCTGGTCATTGTTATTGCTCTGCCACCTATTGGGGCCATTGTACGGCACAGTTAGAGTTTGGATCTGACGAACCAGGGCATCCAATGGTAGTGGATCCGTCATAACAGGAGGCTGTATAGTGGCAGATCCTTGAGCAGTGTTGCTCTAGCTACGATGGAGGATTTTCGGTGAGAGATGGTGGAATTATGTACTCTCGTCTGTACCATGCTCTCTTTCCTCTTTGAACGGATTTTTACAGCCTTTTCTTTAATGCAAATATGTTGCTTCAAGTCTCAGGTCCGAGATAGATGCGGTTGAGATTGGTACCAATTGGAGGCCGACACGCCCAAGGAGAACCTACAAGAGAAGTCTGTACTCGCTAGAGGATCCCGATAGGGGATCCTCTGATAGTCAAGTTAACCGAAGCTTAACAACAGTAGAGAAAATGAGAGAGAGAGAGAGAGAGATGATATTCTTTATTTGATTAGATTTATCTGAGGATCCTCTTGGCACTTTTTTATACAGGGGTGGAGCCATAAGTTGTTAGTCGGAATCTATTAGGTATAATCTTTTAGATCGTTAAGCTACATTCTGACAGATTGTTAAGATAGAAAATCTTTCAACTAATCTGCAAATCAAAATTATTAAATAGTTGTGGATTTTGCCCATGTGGGTAAATGAATTAGTAGTTTGTGGTTGGTATAAAATTGAGGCGACAGCTATTCCTAAGATTCTTCGTCTTCCCTCTTTTCAATAGTGGGGCTTTAGTTTCATCTTCCATGAGATCTAACTATAGAGTCGGTAAGATCCCGATCATAGGCTCGATCATTATCCGAGCTAAAGATCGATAGGAGGCCAATGATAGAGAATTGGTCCATCTTGATTTTTCAGCTCTCTTCGGGGTTCGAGATAGTCTCGCCGAGCCATCAATTAAGTACTTGGTTGTGTTCCGAGAGAAAAGAAAGGTTGCTTCGTACGGTAGATTGCCTCCATAACGAGTAGGCAGAGGCCCATGAAAGACAGGAAGCTGACGTTGGCAGTGGGGGCGGCGTCCCTCCTTCTGGGGTAATGTCGCTGGCGTCTTCTCTATTTTTTTTTTTTATTTATTTTTTTGTGCGTTAGAAATCGGTGGTTCGTAGCTCGCTGCTGCCAACTATCATGGCTTGGGAATTTACAGTCCGCGCTGCTAAGAAGGTCTTAATTACAAGCGTCTGAAGGAGTGGTAATGATGTTTCCACGTTCACCCCATGATCGCCTATTATTTTCATCCAATCCAGCTTCTGGCTTACGATCTGATTTGTGCTTCTCAGGCTTCCACTGTATCGGTAAACTATCCAGGATTAATGCAAGTCTAAGTTCCCTCTCTCTCTCTCTCTCTCTCTCTCTCTCTCTCTCTCTCTCTCTCTCTCTACGTACGACGTACGTACGTACGTACGACG
>KE505965.1:89321-107921 GCA_000441515.1 Elaeis oleifera | reverse complement strand
TATATATATATATATATATATATATATATATATATATATATGTCCCATCCAGAGACCAATGCATCATCACATTGGCTGATGCCTGAGAGGCTGTATACCACCTCTTACACTAGTACGAGAGGTTTATTTTGACATTGAGATTTCAAAATGTTTAGGTGGTTTAAACTTTGGAAACTCTCTAGTTGCATTGAGCTAGAATGCTTGGATGGTACATCGAGAGGGTCACTTTTCGATCTTAGTCTATATAAGAGAGTTAGGTTACATATCTTCTGACCGTATCTAATCATTAAAGTAAGTTACTCATTTAAAATAGTTAATCCTTTTATTACTATAACATGCTTCTTGTCGTGCGAGAATCTACTTGGCTGATTCGTGCTCATGACCTTGAATGAATTTGAAGTACACCAATCAGAGGCATCCATACATCACTACCAGAAAAATAATTAAATAAACAATAAAAATCATCCATACATAGTCTTGTTTTGGGCGTCAACCTGCATTTGGCGATGGCTTGAGACTTAACATTCATAGGGAGTATCGGAAAACTTCGTGATTCCATTTGTAAATTGCGAGTTCTTTCATCATTATCATCATCGTTTACTCCAAGCCGTCTGAACCAAGAATCATTTTTTATAAAAAAATCAAATAAAAAGAGAGTTACTGCATGCTTTACTAGATTAGACGCAACATCATGCAGTGAGTTTTATTGCCTATTTAAGATAATCATAATTTTGCAACAGAAAATTTGCAATTAGATCTTTAGGCAAACTAGTATTTTCTTTTTTTGAACAGCTAGCCTCCTCATCCCCATGGTCTGCATCTCTTCTACATTTGACAACAAAAAATAATAAATGTTAAAATGCATGTTTTTGGTGAAGACTTATTAGAATGAAAATAATGTTTTAAAGCAACATCCAATTAGCTTAGGTTAAAGTAGGCGTCAATGCAGCATGTAACTATCTTGGGCCCACCACCCAGTGAAATGTACGATTGACAAATCCATAGAACTTCTATGCGAGTGACATTTAGTGTCGACGTCCTCCTGACCACACCCTTACGCCCAAGAGAGGCACCCCATCTGTCTTGTCACTTAGGTCAGTTTAATGGTTAATAATGAGTGTAATTAAATGGGTGGATTCGTAGCCAAGGAACAAATAATGATTGCCGTCGCTGACCATTTGCATGGCACCGCAGGTGTGCATGATAAAGAATTTACCAACCGTTTTGTCTTGCAGAAACAGTAGAGAAAATTCTCCTCCTCATATTTCGTTGGTGTAATGAAATGGTATTTTGAGCGCAACAAGGAAGGGTAAAAAAAAAAAGAATTATATTGCTGCAATCTTTTTGACAGAATGTGATGGAGTAGGATAGTTTGGATTATTCGTCCAATGGGAGTAGGCTGACGATAGCTTGAATTCTGATCATCTGAAAGAAAGTCCGCTTATGCCGAAGAAGAAGAGATAGATGGGTTCTCTAATGGAGATCCTCCGATGTTTAAGTCAGAAAATATTAGAGAGAAAGAATAGTAAAAAAGATAATGAGAACAGTCTAAAAGATAGTATTTAGAGAATCTCTCTTTCTTCTCCTTTCTTTCTTTTATAAGGAAGAGTTTATTAGGCGGTTAGCAACCGCTAGAGTCGGAGTAGTGAGTTATTGACAAGCTGTTGGTGATTTGTTACAGGATCAGCTGCCCATATAGGCCGTTATAGTTGAATGTCAACTCAGCATAATCCATATGCTAATGGCTTCTCGTAGCATCCGAACTATAGGATAGCTTATAGAGAATCAGGATGAAAATAGGGTGAGATCTATTGAGTACTAACAATGTAGGACTCATTCGATGGCCGACCTTAGGTCATTGGCTTCCAATTAGTGACCACCGTATATCGGAGAACATATGTCCCGAGTCGTCCATGTCATAATGCCAAGTGTCTACTTGTCAAGGATTGGACATGTCATCAGATGGACCAAATTTGGCTCAACAATTAAAACAAGAGAGAAGGGGTGGATTGAGAAGAGAAGAGATAAAAGAGAGTGTGAGAGTTCTAGTCAACCATCCTACATACCTATTTACATCTACTAATCTGAGCAGCAAGTATACAGCTATCACAGAAAGAAGACTCCAAGACCAACCATAGTCATGGTCATGATGTGCACAGCTCATGGCCACCTAATACAAACATATCATGGGTCCTGGCTTCATTCTTAAAATGGGTTTAACTTGAGAGAGGAAGAGATTTTATTTATTTTTTGGATCGTGTTTGCCCTGTCGATGCTATTCACATAATACAGAGATGATACGATGTTTGTTATCATTAAATACAATAGACCCTAATAATTATGGGATGAAGTTACAATAATAGAGACCTATCTTTAATTAATTATTGTTGGTCGGTTGAGTGCCATCTTTATCATTGGGCTGGTGCTTATCCTCGTCGGTAGTAGTGGACGTGCAAGGCGGGTGAATGTGTGTGGATGATGAGAGTCTGCTATCACCCCCTCTCAAGCTAAGCACATGGAGACCCAACTTAGATTGAAGACGTTGCACTCGAGTAGGATGGAGGCCCTTTATAAAAATATCCACCATATGATATATAGAGGAGACAAAGCGAACGTCGAGCCATTGTCGGCCGACTAGCTCATGCACATTGTGACAATCTGCTTTTTCTGGGCATAAAACACTGGATTATGTGTTAGGATGATAGTGGAGACACTGCCACACCATATGATGGGTCGCATGCTCAGGAAAATGCCAAGTTTTTGAAACAACATGCACAATCAATGGATTTCAGCAATAGTGTGAGCCAAGCTTCCATATTCAGCTTCAATGGAGGATTTGGAGATAGTGCTCTATTTTTTAGCACTCCAAGTAATGGGATTGGGCCCGAGTAAGACATAGAAGCCACTAGTAGAGTAGCGATCGACCGGATAGCCAGCCCAATTCACGTCATAATAAGCAATGAGCATGAGTAGTCTGGGGTGCAGGTGGAGGTTGTGTTGAATGGTTCCTTTGAGGAAACGAAATATCTGTTTAACCGCGATCAGATGAGCTTCGGTAGGCCTACGCATGTATTGGCAGACCTAGTTTACAGAGAATGCTATATCAGGATGCGTTAAAGTTACGTACTGTAGGGCACCTACTATGCTCCTGGAGGTGTGCGGATCAGATAGTGCAGGTCCATAGTTCTAGCTTCTTAAGAGAGGATGGAGAGTGAATAGGTATGCAATTGAGTATGTTTGTGCATCTAAGAAGATCACATATATACTTGCTTTGGTTGAGAGACAGGCCGTTGGCAGTGCGCTGAACTTTGATACCAAGGAAGTAGGATAATGCTCCTATGTCCTTCATATGGAACCGACGTTGTAGCATGGTGATGAAGGAATGAAGCATGGTCGGATTGGTGTTAGATGTATATCCTAAAAGCTAATTGGACTGACACATTAATTTTTTTTAAGACATAATTTCGTACTTGACCTAATTAATTAAGATAATTAATTTTCATTCATGTAAGATATGTGTCTATGAATCATTCAAGAAATTAATAAGATGATGCATCATATTCTCAAGAGTTGAGAATTTGAGGCATGTGTCATTGATGGTTAATTCTTAAATTACTCCTAATCGATGGATCATCATGGAGACGATGATTGATCTGATTAGATTGGTATACAGATCATTTTTTTGGATGGATGAGTCTCAAGTCTATAGTGTGGAGATACTAAAGTAAAGTGCAGGTACTTATTAGAAATAAGATACTGAGTACGACCAATACGAGAAGTCACTTGGATGTCTACTCACTTGTCGGTGACTTTCTCAATACTATAGTGGTGTGATTAGTTTTTAACCTATGGTGCCTCAGCTATTCACAACGGGGTTACTGTAGTTTGACTGCACAAACACTTGGTCTCCTAGCTATTCGGATTCTTACAGTGTATGTTAGTTACAGTAAATTCATTGTAGGAGTAGGATGTGCACTTAGATGGAATCTATCGATCTTAATAGATAAGGAGAAGTCCTATATAATTTATGAAACTGAGTTTAGAAGACCTTGACCAGGACAGAGTAAATCATGGAAAAGAGTTTTCATAAAGTTTCACAAATGAACTTGAGTTAAAAAAATCTTATATATGACAGATAAAGAGATTTGACGAGTTTTTCATAATTTATATCTTGTCGGAACTCACGATAGAAGAACTGAATCACACAGTAACTATATCTAGAAGTTCATTTTTTTTGCTCGGCTGGATTGTCACTATATGCTGCTAGGAGTCACTGATGGATTGTAGGACCAACGAGAATTATTTTGATGATCAATAATTCTTGATTGATAAGTTGAAATTATTTCAATCTATTTAAAGAAGTTTCAATGATATTTTGATGGAGATCAAAATACATCTCACTAGTAAATAGAATAGAACCTATGGGGTCACAAACAAAAGACGTCCTAATTGATCAAATTATTGAATAGTCACTTCAAATCGTAAAAGAAATTTAATTATCAATTTGATTGATGATTGAACTTATATATTAAAGTTACATGGAGGACTTGCTAAGAGTTAGTGAGTTGTAGGAGGACTTAATTGTAATTATTGCTAATTATTTGATTTGATCAAATAAAAGATTGAGTCCTAGTCAAATTAAATTCAGATTTGATTTGATTTGGTTTGAGTTTAAATCACATAAAGTTTCGTTGGTTTAAAGGGTTTAGACTAACACAATAAGTACTTGACTTATTAGAAAATTCAAATCAGTCTAGATTCAAACCCAAATCAAATAAGAGTTTAAACAATAGAAGGACTCTTCCCAGATCTCACGCCCAAGGTCTCACGCGCAAATGAAGTCACGATGATTTATTTTTGCATGGAGAAATAGGGAGGGAGCAAAGGGATGGGCAGCACATTATCTCCAAGAGTCCAAATGCTCTTGGACTCCTATCCAAAAACCCTAACTAACGTAGGCGTGAGATGTGAAAGAAGGGATGCCTCCTAGTTGATTTTGGTGTGAGAAACAAAGAACAGAGGGAGCGTGAGAAGATTGAGAAGAAAAAAGGAGGAAGGGTGCTTCAAGGGTTGTACGCCTCCCTTCCTTTATTCTTCTTCCTAATCTCCATAGTATGGAGATCTTGTTCTTCTCCCTTTCACTCTTCCAATGTCCATGGGATGGACACCTTGCCTTCTTTCTCTCAATCCATGTGTCGGATGTCCATCTTCTCTTCATCTCTTCCTCCTTCCATGTCCAAGAGTTGGACATCTTCTTCCTTCTCCTTCTCCTCTAGATTCAGTCTAAGGGTTGGATGAAAGGAAGGAAGAGATATCTGATTTCTCATATTTCTTCTTTTCTAGATCTTCTTCTATTTCTCTTGAGAAAGAAATAGAAAAGAAATCAAATTAGATCTGATTTTTCCTCCTACAATAGATCTATTTGGTTCTCTTGAGAAGAGAATCAAAAGAGAGATCGATTCGATAATTCAGAGAGCGATCTCTGCAAAGGAGCTAGCACCCCGATGAGATTAAGATTTTCTGATCAGATCTGTTTCATGTAGATATCTATAGGGGCTGAACGCTTGTGCGACTTCAACAGACCTTGAAGACATCTATAGATCATCGGATCATGGCATCAGAGGATATTGAAGATATCCATGAATAATTAGATCATGGACCTATTTACATCTAATAATCTGAGTAGCAAGTATACAACTATCAAAGAAAGAAGACCCTAAGACTAACCATAGTCATGGTCATGATGTGCACAGCTCATAGCCACCCTAATACAAACATGTCATGGGTCCATGCTTCGTTCTTAAAATGGGTTTAACTTGAGAAACGAAAAGATTTAAATTTTTTTGGATTGTGTTCGTCCTGTCGATGCTATTCACATAATATAGAGATGACAGGTGTTTGTTATCATTAGATACAATAGACCCAATAATTATGGGATGAAATTATAATAAAAGAGACCTATCCTTAATTAATTATTGTTGATCAGCTGAGTGCCATCCTTATCATCAGACTGGTGCTTATCCTCGTCAGTAGTAGTGGATGTGCATGGTGGGTGGACATATGTGGACGATGAGAGTCCACTATCACCCCCCTCAAGCTAGGCATGCAGAGACGTAGCTTAGATTGAAGACGTTGCACTCGAGTAGGACGGAGGCCCTTTGTAAAAATGTCCGTAATATAATCTACAAAGGAGACAAAGTGAATATCGAACAATTATCGGCCAACTAGCTCACGCACATAGTAATAATCCACTTCGATGTGCTTTGTCTGAGCATGAAACATCGGATTATGTGTAAGGACGATGGCGGAGACACTGTCACACCATATGATGGGTTGCATGTTCAGAAAATACCAAGTTCTTGAAACAACATGGACAACCAAAGGATTTCAGCTGCAGTGTGAGCCAAGCTGTGGTATTCGGCTTCAATGGAGGATCTGGAGAAAGTGCTCTATTTCTTAGCACTCCAAGTAATGGGATTGGGCTCGAGGAAGACACAGAAGCCACTAATAGAGTGGCAATTAATCGGATAGCCAGCCTAATTCGCATCATAATAAGCAATGAGCTTGAGTGGTCTGGGGCGCAAGTGGAGACTGTGTTGAATGGTTCCTTGAGGAATAAAGTATCCATTTAATCATGACCAGATGAGCTTTGATAGGCCTACGCATGTATTGGCAGACCTAGTTTACAAAGAATGCTATATTAGGATGCATTAAAGTTACGTACTATAGGGCACCTACTATGCTCCTATAGGTGTGCGGATCAAATAGTGTAGGCACATAGAGTTCTAGCTTCTTGAGAGAGGATGGAAAGCGAACAAGTTTGCAATTGAGCATGTTTGAGCGTCTAAGAAGATCACATATGTACTTGCTTTGATTGAGAGATAGGTCATTGTCGATGCGCTGAACTTTGATGCTAAGGAAGTAGGATAATGCTCCCATGTCCTTCATATAGAACCAACATTGTAGCATGGTGATGAAGGAATGAAGCATGGTTGGGTTGGTGTTAGATGTATGTCTTAGAAGCAAATTAGACTGACACATTAATTCTTTCTAGGATATAATTTTTACTTAACCTAATTAATTAGAATAGTTAATTTCTATTCATATAAGGTATGTATTCATGAACCATCCAGAAAATTAATAGGATGATGATACATATTCTCAAGAGTTGAGAATTTGATGTATGTATCATTGATGGTTAATTTTAAATTACTTCCAATCGATGGATCATCATGGAATGATGATTGATCCGATTAGATTGGTACACAGATCACTTTTCTTTGAATAGATGAGTCTCGAGTCTACAGTGTGGAGATAATAGAGTGAGAGTACAGATATTTGTTAGAAAATAAATATATTAAACATGATCAATATGAGAAGTCACTTGGAGATCTACTCACTTGTCAGTGATTTTTTTGATGCTGTAGTGGTGTGACTAATTTTTGATCTGTGATACTTCAGCTATTTACAACGAGATTACTGTAGTTTGACTGTATAAATACTTGATCTTCTAGCCATTCAGATTCTTACGGTGTATGTTGGTTATTGTAGGTTCGTTGTAGGAGTAGGATGTGTACTTAGATAGGATCTATTGATCTTAATAAATAAAGAGAAGTTCTATGTAATTTATGAGACTGAGTTCAGAAGACCTTAGTCAGGACAGAATGAATTATGAAAAAAAATTTTATGAGGTTTCACAAATGAATTCGAGTTGAATAAATCTTACATATGACAGATGAAAGGATTTGATGAGTTTTTCATAATCTCTATCTTATCGAAACTTACGATAGAAGAATTAAATCACACGGTAACTATATCTAGAGGTTCATTCTTTCTATTCTGCTAGATTGTCACTACATGCTGCTAGATGTCACTAGTAGATTGTGGGGTCAACAAAATTATTTGATGATCAATAATTTTGATTGATGAATTGAAATTATTTCAATTCATTGAAAAAAATTTAATGATATTTTGATGGAGATTAAAATATATCTCACTACCAGACAAAATAGAACCTATGGAGTCACACACAAAAGAAGTCCTGACTGATCAGATTATCGAATAGCGATTTTAAATCATAAAATAATTTAATTATCAATTTGATTGATGATTGGACTTATATGTAAAAATTACATGAAGAACTTGCTAACAGTTAGTAAGTTGTAGGAGGACTTAATTACAATTATTGATAATTTTTGATTTGATCAAATAAAAGATTGAGTCCTAATCAAATTAATTTAGATTTGATTTGATTAGATTTGGTTTAAGTTTAAATCACATTGGATTTCATTAGTTTAAAGGGCTTAGACTAAAATCATAAGTACTTGACTTATTTGAAAATCCAAATCAGTATGGATTCAAACTTAAACCAAATAAGAGTTTAAACAACAGAAATGCTCTTCCCAGATCTCATGCCCAAGGTCTCATGCACAAATGAAGCCATGATGATTTTATTTTGCATGGAGAAACAGGGAGGGAGCCAAGGGATGTGCAGCACATTATCTCCAAGAGTCCAAGTTCTCTTGGACTCCTATCCAAAAACCCTAACTAACCTAGGCATGAGATGTGAAAGAAGGGATGCCTCCTATCTAATTTTTGATGTGAGAAACAAAGAAATAGAGGAAGCGTAAGAAAGGTTTGAGAAGAAAAAAAAGGAGGAAGGGTGCTCCAAGGGTTGTATGCCTCCCTTCCTCTATTCTTCTTCCTAATCTCCATAGGATGGAGGTCTTGTTCTTCTCCCTTTCACTCTTCCAATGTCCATAGGATGGACACCTTGCCTCTCTTTCTCTCGATCCAAGTGTTGGATGTCCATCTTCTCTTCATCTCTTCCTCCTTCCATGTCCAAAAGTTGGACATCTTCTTCCTTCTCCTTCTCCTCTAGATTCAGTCCAAAGGTTGGATGAAAGGAAGGAAAAGAGATCTAATCTCTCATATTCCTCCTTTTCTAAATCTTCTATCATTTCTCTTAAGAAGAGAAATAGGAAAGAAGAAATCAGATTAGATCTAATTTCTTCCTCCTACAATAGATCTATTTGATTCTTTTGAAAAAAGAATCAAAGAGGGATCGATTTGATAATCTAAGAAGCGATCTCTACAAGGAAGCTAGCATCATAGTGAGATCAAAATCTTCTGATTAGATCTACCTCGTATGGATATATGTAGAGGTCGGATGCTTGTGCAGCTTCAATAGACCATGAAGACATCCACAGATCATCAGATCATGACTTCAATGGATCTTGAAGATATCCACAGATTATCGAATCGTGATGAAGATCTATCCGTGCAAAAATAAGATCAGATCTTTACTTTAGCATAGATTTTAGTTTGTATATTATGATGATGTCTGAATTTTGAGATATGATCTCTATGCATACTTGATTAGATTAGATCTAATGAACATCATTTTGACATAAGGTTGTCCTGTTATAATAGTAAAACGTTACGTTGCATGGTTGTCCTAGAACGATGTTGATTATTTTTGAAAATTATTTTAAAATTTTTCTTTCGCTGTGTTTTAGTTTTTTTTTAAATTTTTGCATGTATACCTATCACCATATGATGGTGATTCCTTCAGTTGGATCCCGTGAGCACTATGTCATCAATGTATAAAAGTAGAAAGGTGGTGCAGGTATCATCATGATAAAAAATAGAGAGGGGTCAAAGGTGGATACTGAGAAACTCATATCGATGAGTGCAGAGCTAAATGTGGCATACCAGGCCCTGGGATCCTGACGAAGGCCATAGAGGGATTTTTTCATGAGACAGACATAATCAGGTAATCGAGGATCGATGTATCCAGGCGGTTGCTGCATATAAACCATCTCGACAAGGTCGCTGTAGAGAAAGGTATGTTCTACATCGAGTTGATACAGCGGCCAACGGTGACACACCGCAAGAGAAAGGATAACTCAGATGGTGGTGTGCTTCATGATAGGGCTAAATGTCTCAAGATAGTCGACGGTAGGTTGTTGATGGAATTGCTTCGCAACAAATCATGCTTTGTGTCATAGGACGGAGCCATCCGAATGACGCTTGAGCTGGTATACCACTTGCAGTCAGTGACATTCATTATGGGTGGTATGGTACAAGTGTCCAGATGTCTTGCTTTTGAAGAAAGTGAATTCATGGTCCATAGCCAAACGCCACGCCGATGACTTGGAAGCCTACAAGAAGCTAGAAGTTCTGTATTAGTAACAATAAGGGCAAGAGGCAGAGGGTGTCAAGTGGCATGGTATATTTTGGTTTAAATATGCCCAACTAAGAATGGGTTTGCATAGGGTGAGTTCGAGTGAGACAGGGAGGTGGTGGCACAGGGATTATGGGTGGCGGTGGGGTAAGGGTGGGGTGTGGTTGGTGAGAGAGAGCCACATGATGGAGAAGAGCTGGTAGGTGGAGAGGGGCTAGAGGTGGAAGGAAGAGAGGTGTTGAGTGAAGGAGCAGTTGGGCTGGTGGTGGGAGGAAGAAAGGTGTCGAGTGAAGGAGCAGCTATGAGTGGGGCTACCAAGGTAAAGTTTCCTGTACCTAGAGTAGTGCTTGATGTGGAATCTATCCAAATCAAATCGATAGGAGCTACAGCAGAAGGGAGAGGAGGGCATAACCAGTCATTCAAGGGTGGTGAGGGTGGAGTGGACTGGGTGATGGATTGATAGGGAAATACAGATTCATTGGAAACTATATGCCTAGAGATGTAAAGATGACCAGTCTTGGGATCAAGGCATTGATGTCTGTGATGTTTGGAGCTATAGCTAAGGAATATGCAAGGTGTGTAGAGGAGGTGCAATTTATTGGAGTGTATGGATGTAACCATGGAAAGCAACAGCAACCGAAAGACTTAAAAAAATGATAATTTGGTTGCTTGTTAAACAAAACTTCAAAGGGAGACGTATTGGTGAGAGGAGCGATGGGCATTCTATTAATAAGATAGGTGGTTGTGTTGAATGCTTCAACCCAGAACATTGAAAGCAAAGAGGCATGAGCCAGTAAGGATAAACTGGTTTCAATGATATGTTTGTATTTTCTCTCGACTGCTGCATTAGTGAGACTGGTCTCCTGAGATGAGGAGGTTGCAGGATTCTCCATGATGTGAAGTGGAGGTGGTGGAGAAGAGAGGAGGATCAAGATTGTGAAGCTACATGCTCTGATACCATAAAATGTTGTGGATGATTGCAGACTGTGCATGAGAGCTTGGTGATTAGCCAGCAACTGAAGACAAGAGCACCAATATACAAAAGCACAAACAATCAAAAACAAGGGCAATGCCCTAGCTTCAAGAAATGAGAGAGAAGAAGAGAGTTATTGGGAGAAAGAGCTTTTATTCTTTTTGTATTCAGCATACAATAAATCCTTGATCTAGTTACATGTATATATACCTATACAAAAAGATCAAGCCTAAAACTCAACAAAACTTTCAAATAGCTAACCCAATGTGATGCACTTCTCAAGCCCATGTACGCTCATGTCTTGTCATGCACTTAACTTTTGGACTTAATTCTAGTCCAAACTATGGATTAGGTCCTTAAGATCTCTTTGACCAAAGCCCTAAGTCATCTAGGATCAAACTCGAACCTAGATCCAAACAGAATCCCAAATAGCTTCTATCCAAAAATTGAGTCGACTCATGCTGAGACTGAGTCGGCTCACCTGGGACTGAGTTGGCTTAAACTAAAACTGAGTTGACTCACTTGCATGTCGACCTCAAGTTCTCGAAATCTTGCTTTTTGTCTAACTTCTCTTTTGAGACATAGTCGACCCATTCTGAGACTGGATCGACTCACCTACAACTTGATTGACCCAGTCTCAGAAATGAGTCGACTAAGCAGCAGATATACTCTATCCTGACTGATTCTTCTGCTGGCTTGCTTCCTTGACCCCTTGGCTTCTTCTCTTATATTCTCAAGGCTTGAGAGTGACACATCTGAGCTCACAATCTCCACCTTGATGCTCCTAAGCCCTTGTGAATTCAGCTTTATTCTTCAGACCTATCCATGCCACACATGTCTGAAAACTGTCTCAAGAAAGTACCTTCATGAGTGTATCTGATTGGTTCTCCTTTGTATGGACCTTCACCAGCTCCACTTCATCTTCTTCCATCAGCTCTTTGATTCTGTGGTACCTCATGTCTATATGCTTTATCCTAGCATGATAGACTAGGTTCTATGCTAGCTGCAGAGTACTCTGACTATCATTGTACACTGCAACTACGCTCTGTTCCATCTCCATTTCAGCAATAAGCCTCTTCAGCCACAATGCTTTCTTGGAATCATCTATGATACCTATGTACTCAGTCTCTGTGGTAGACAAGACTGTAATAGATTGAAGGATTGATCTTTAAGAAATTGACCCACCAAACGTGTAGAAGAAATAACCTATGGTAGACCTCTTTATATCAAGATAACCTGTAAAGTTAGCATCAACAAACCCTTCCAATGGACCTGAGATCTCCGTTAAGATATTTGAGTTCCTCTTAGGTCCATCTTGCTACCCAAAAATCAGACCAAACCTTCGAGTTTCCTGAAGATATTGCAAAATCCACTTCAATGCCTGTCAGTGCTCTTTTTTCGGATTTGTCATGTATCTGCTCACCTGGCTCACTGCATGTGCTATATTTGGCCTGTAATACACCATAGAATACATCATGCTACCCACAGCACTAGCATATAAAACTCTCTCCATATACTCTTTCTCTTCTTCTGTCTGGAGGCATTGCTGCTTTGAAAGAGACATATAGCTTGTCAATGGTGTTCCAACCGGTTTGGCCTTCTTCATCCCAAATCTCTCCAACACCTTGCTGATGTATCCTCCTTGTGACAAGTGGAGAATACCCCTGCTCCTATCCCAACAAATCTCTATGCTGAGTATCTTCCTGATCGGATCCAAATCCTTCATCTCAAATTCTGCAGACAATGCACTTTGTAGCTCATTCATTGCATCTGCACTTCTCCTGGCAATGAGCATATCGTCCACATGCAAAAGCAAGTATAATGCATCATTTTCATCTACATCCTTCACATATACGCAACTATCATGTTCATATCTAGAGAATCCAAGAATCAAAACAAAATATCAAACATTTTGTACCACTGACAGGGTGACTGCTTCGAGCCATAGAAGATTTCTTGAGTAAACACATCTTCTCCTCCAATCCAGACTGAATGAAATCATCTGGTTGCTTCATGTAGATCCTCACCTTTAGGCTTCCATGTAAGAATGCCATCTTCACATCCATCTGTTCCAACTCCATATCATGCTAGCTACAAGTGACAGCGACATTCGGATTGAAGCATGACGCACTATCAAAGAGAATACCTTAGTGTAGTCTGCTCCCTCTCTCTGAGAGTACTCCTTGGCAATAAGCCTTTCCTTGAATCTAACTCCATCTTACTTTGAAGGTGCCTCCTTCCATGTGAACACCCACTTAGAACCGATAGTTCGAGAACCTCTTGGTAGATCCACTAGCTGCTATGTCTTGTTCTTTTCAGTGACTCCATCTCTTCTCTCATGGCTTGCATCCATGACTTCCGATCTAGACTTTCCATGGCCTCCTCAAACACCTCTGGATCTTCATCAGTAGTAATGAGAGCATATGAAACTGTCTCATCAATGCCATACCTAACCGATCTGCGAATGGTACGTTGGAGCTTGTGCAATGCCACTCTCATAGTGCATTCCTCCCACCTAATATCTGTGGCTCCTTCTGCACCTCCATCTGAATAGCTGGCTCTCTATGCTGATCCTCTATTTGATTAGGACCTCTCCTATCTAACTCCATCTCAATTGGTACACTCCTGTAGGTGGAAGTAGACTATATGCTTTCCGCCTGTGATTGAGCACCACTGTCCATCTTACTTCGCCAACTCTTCTTGTACTCTCCGATCTCTCCAAGATGCTCTTCTCGTCAAAAATGACATCCCTACTGATCACCGACCTCTGTGCCTGAGAATCCTACAATAGATACCCTTTGACTCCCTATGGATACCTGATGAATGTCATCTTCTGAGATTTTGGGTCCAACTTGTTTCTTTTCAGTTGCCTCCACATGTGCATAGGCTGGACAACTGAAAACTCTCAGGTGGCCTAGCTCCACCTTCTTTCCACTCCAGATCTCCTCTGGAATGTCTCCATTCAGCTTGTGATAAAGGGACCTGTTAACAAGAAAATATAAAAAAGCTATTGCATCACCCCAAAAAGACTTTGGGAGTGATGTCTGTAGCCTCAAACTCTATGCTTTCTTCATCAGTATTCGGTTCATCCTCTCTGCAACACCATTCTGTTGAGGGATCATCTTCACTGTATAATAACATTTGATACCATTTTCCTCAAAGTGCCTTTTGAACTCCAGGCTTGTGTATTCTCCTCCATTATCAGACCTCAGGCACTTTACCTATCTTTCTATCTCTTTTCTACCTCAGCTTTCTAGGCTCTGAATTAGGCAACTACCTCTGATTTTTCTCTAATCAGATACAGCCACACCTTCCTTAAGTAGTCATCTATAAATGTGATGAAGAATCTTGCCTCACCTCTAGCTGATACCGGAGCTGATCTCCATACATCTGAGTGCATCAAATCTAGCACTCCTTCACTGTGCTTGGTACTGTTGGCAAACTTCACCTTATGCTATTTGCTAAAAATATATGGCTCACACAAATCATTGCCCTCCTTCTTTAGGGCTGGGATCATACCTTTTTTCTTAACTCCATGAGCCCTCGGTCACTCATGTGATCCATCTAATAGTGTCATAGTTGATACATTAGCTGCTCCTCCTGTACCGCTACAAGCACTTCCCCACTATCATTCACCACTGAGCTTTTCATCCAATAGAGATTATTGCTCGGCCTTCTTACCTTCATTACTACTAAAACTCCCTTGGTAATCTTCAAGCATCCACTCCCCAGCTAACTACTAAAAGTATATCCCTGCTTCTTCAAATAGTCCAAAGATATCAAATTCTTCTTTAACTCTGGCACATACTTGACATTCGATAATGTACGAATGACCCCGTCGTACATCCTTACCCTAATAGTGCCAACTCTGACCACCTTACAAGGATGATCATCACCAAGGCTGATACCTCCTCTATCGATCTTTATGTAGGTAGCAAACTACTCCCGATGAGATGTGTAATGATATGAGTATGCTGAATTCAATGTCCACGTAATATCACACTCTGTGGATCCATCTGATACAACCAGTAGATCTTCCTCGTTGCTTACAGATGCCGTATCATCACTTTTGCTAGCCTTCCTTCTTTGATTTTCAAAGAGGATAATTCTTTTCAGGTGTCCAATTTGATGACACTTGAAATATTTTCAGGCTTTTTTTGATCTCGAGATTTCGATCTATCCTTGTATTACCCCTAACCTTCTCCTTTGGTCTTCCCTGCCTCTTATTCACAGCCAAAATCTCAGAGTTAGAATTTTTTTGCAAATCTTTTTTCTTTGCTTATTAGACTTGAGCACTCCAACAATCTCTTCATAGTTTAAGGTCTCCTTTCCATAAACTAAGATTGTTATAAGACTGTCATATGATTCTGGAAGAGAACACAGCAACAACAATGCCCTAATCTCCTCTTCTATCTTCACATCCAGACTCATCATCTCTAAACAAACTTGATTAAATCTTTGAATGTGAGCAACAAAATCTCCTCCTTCGGATGTCCTCAAACTGTACAGCTGTTTCTTCAACCACAGCTTATTTGTCATGTTCTTCCCCATATATGTATTCTCCAGTCTCATCCAGAGCCCTTTGTAGTAGTCTTTGTACATACCTCGGGCAACACCTGATTAGCCAAGCACATTCTGATGGTGCTAAAAGCAATTTCTTCCAACTCTTTTCAGCCTTCAGCACTGATCCTTTCCGGTCTCTCCCTTATCAAGATCTTATAGATCTTTTGTTGAACCACCAAATTCTTTACCCTTTGCTGTCATAGGGTAAAATTTTTTTTGCCATCAAACTTCTCGAAGTCCACCTTGAATCCACTTGAAACTATTATCACAATCAAGCAAATCTGCAATCCTAACATCCTTCTGCAATCACACACCAAAATAATCATAATACCTTCTCTTTCACTTCTTCCACGTGCAGAACCTCTCCACCTCAACCAGGAGATCACCATGAAGAAGATAAAGAAGAGTTTTGGGATAAAACCTGGTGCTGCAGATCCTGGATGCAGAAACCCTACACGCCTTCCTTCTTTCTTCCACGCAATCCCGCTCTGATACCAATTGCTGGGGATGATCGTGGACTGTGCGTGGGAACCTAGTGATTAGCCAACAACTAAAGACAAGAGCACCTAAATGCGGAAGCACAAACAATCAAGAACAAGGGAAATGCCCTAGCTTCGAGAAAACAAGAGAGAAGAAGAGAGTTCTTTGGGAGAAAGAGCTTTTATTTTTTTTTGTATTCAGCATACAATAAATCCTTGACCTAGTTACATGTATATATACCTATACAAAAGGTTAAGCCCAAAGCTCAACAAAACTTTCAAATAGCTAACCCAATGTGATGCACTCTTCAAACCCATGTGCACCCATATCTTGCCATGTACTCATCCCTTGAACTTAATCCTAGCCCAAACAATGGATTAGCCCCTTAAGACCTCTCTGACCAAGGCCCTAAGTCAGGATTAAATCCAATCCTAGATCCAAACAGAATTCTAAATAGAATCTGTCCAAAAATTGAGTCGACTCACTTGGGACTGAGTTGACTCAAATTGAAACTGAGTCGACTCACCTGCATGTCGGCTTCAGATTTTCGAAATCCTGCTTTTTGTCTGACTTCTCTTCTGAGATTTAGTCGATCCATTTTGAGACTGGATCAACTTATCTTCAACTTAGTTGATCCAGTCTAAAAAATGAGCCGACTAAGCAGCAGAACACTCTATCCTGATTGATTCTTCTGTTGGCTTTCTCCTTTGACCCCTTGGCTTCTTCTCATGTGTTTCCAAGGCTTAAGAGTGCCACACCTGAGCTCACATAAAATGGGTTTAACTTGAGAAGGAAAGAGATTTATTTTTTGGATCATGTTCACCTTGTCGATGCTATTCACATAATATAAAGATGATAGGGTGTTTGTTATCTTTAGATACAACAGACCTCAATAATTATGGGATGAAGTTACAACAAAAGAGACCTATCCTTAATTAATTATTGTTGGTCAGTTGAGTGCCATCTTATTATCGAGCTGGTGCTTATCCTCATCAGTAGTAGTGGACATGCATGGTGGGTGGACGTGTGTGGGCAATGAGAGTCTGCTATCAATTCTCATTGGTGTACTCATGAGACATCTCTAGAGCTTCCATGCATCTCCACTTCTCAAGCAACACCTCACCAGCACTTGTACTAGAAAATTTTCCTAGAGACAATCTACATCAGCCACTTCATCCGAATATATGATAACTTGCTGCATTTACAATTGTTCACATAGCTTAAGATTGCTTTCTCTGATCTCACACACCGCTGCTCCAATGTTCTATTAAACAGCATTTGCATGCGCTCTCATTAATTTGATCGCTTTCTCATGATCACACACACCACGGTCACACATTCTATTGCACATCATGTGGGTGTTCTACTCTTCTTTGTTGCAGCACTAGAGCTGCAAATGGGTCAGATTAGATCGATTTTTCAATTGGGTTTTAATATTGGATCCAGACCCAATCTTATAGAAAAGCATATTGGATTTACAGCCAAAACTTTCGACCTAATGAGTCATTAGGTTCGGATCGGATCCATATATAATCTAGCTCCAATACTAAAAGTTCAAATTTGGATCAAATCCAGATCAAATATAGCTAATTATATTTTAGTTATCATAAAGCCAACTACTATTAACCATGCAAAATAGACAATAAACAATGTTGCTCTAAAAAAAGATATACAAATAATTTTAGACCTATCTTTTATTAAAACATTGCTCATACTAGTCTTAAATCACAGTTTAGAGGTTTAAATAGGTTTGAATCCTAATGGCATACCTGGTTTGGGTCGTGTTGGATCCAAATTCAATAAATTCAAAAAATAGAACAAATCTAATTTTAGAATCCGATCTGACCCTATGGTTCTTTAAAATAGATCGAATTGGATGGATTGGGTCAACTAGGGTCCCAGATCAACCAAATCCATTTGCAGCCTTACCCACAAGCCGCTCTATGTCTTTCTGATTAGCGCCCTTTGTTCACTGCATGCAATCTATGAATGCCACCACTCATTGCCGCCACTCCACCATAACATAATCTTGCACTGTTACAGCTACCTTCACTTCTGCGGGCCACTAAACTACAACCAATACCACCTGTGTCATCACAGTCTGGGCCATCGATCCATAGCCAGTTTTGCCATGCAGCCACCACTCCATCCGTGCAGCCTCTCAAGTTAAGGCACCATTGCCTGGTCTGCCACTACCGAGCCATTAAACCACAACCACCGTTGCAATGATATAGGGCACACCCTCGATGAATTATTAGGTATGGTTAGTGTTGGGATATACCGACTGACCTTCGATGCCGACTCACCGACTGACCTCCGACGCCGATTCATCCTCGAGATGGTCCGACCAACGACCGACTCTACCCATCCGATGGACGGACGACTCCGACAATGACTA
>KE505965.1:55071-71502 GCA_000441515.1 Elaeis oleifera | reverse complement strand
TTTGGTGGAACTCAAGGACGAAATTAGAACAATAAGGGTCCAACAAAGAAGCCAGCAAATGATAAAAATCGTGAGAATGAGATGGCTAGGTGTTCGAGATGTGGTCGAAGAGAGCATGAGTCTTCTAATTGCCCATGAAATACTGGTTCTTGTTTTAGCTATGGACAGAAGGGATACAAAATTGCAGATTGCCCCTAGAGGAATGAAAATAGATCAACACAAACAAAGGATGGAGGTCAAAGGTCGAAAACTCAAGGAAGGATCTATGCACGTACACAACAGGATGCTCAGGCCTCTAATGCTGTGGTGACAGGTATCATTCCTGTATCTGATATTTATGCTTCAGTTTTGTTTGATTCTGGTGCTACACACTCATTTATATCTACTACTTTTATTAGACAACATGATATAGTATGTGAACCTATGAAAACTAAATTATATGTTAAGACATCAGTAGGTGGTATTTTGAGTACCGAAAGTATGTGTAAGTCATATAGTATCAGAATAGGAGAAAGAGAATTACCGACAGATTTGGTGGTCCTAGATATGCATGATTTCGATGTCATTCTAGGAATGGATTGGCTTGCTACTTATCATGCCTCTGTGAATTGTCATAGAAAGAGAGTGAACTTTTAAATATCGAGAGAATTAACATTCAGTTTTGATGAAAGTACCGGAACCATCCCTCCACGTATTATTTCATTTGTGCAAGCTAGACAGATGCTAAGAAAGGGATGTAGAGGTTATCTAGTATCAATAAAGAATACAGAACATGATGAATTGAGGTTACAGGATATTTCTATCATAAATAAATTTTGGATGTATTCATTGATGATTTACTCGAACTACCACCAGACAGAGAAATTGAATTTACCATTGAGTTGGCACCCAATACCTGTTGATTTCTAAAGCTCCTTACCGAATGGCTCCCATGGAGTTGAAGGAGTTAAAAGATCAATTATAGGATTTGTTGGATAAAAATTTTATAAGACCTAGTGTATCTCCTTGGGGAGCTCCAGTCTTATTTGTGAAAAGAAGATGGTAGTATGAGGCTTTGTATCAACTATAAAGAGTTGAATAAGAATACTATCAAAATAAGTATCCTCTACCTCGAATCGATGATTTGTTTGATCAGCTGCAAGGTGCACCTAATTTTTCTAAAATTGATCTTCATTCAGGATATCATCAGTTAAAAATCAAAGCAGAGGATATACCAAAGACTGCATTTAGAACTCGTTATGGACATTATGAATTTTTAGTGATGCTATTTGGGTTAACCAATGCTCCAGCGGCCTTCATGAATTTAATGAACAAAATATTCAAATCCAATCTTGATAAGTTTGTTGTCGTATTTATTGATGATATCTTGATATATTCAAGAAGCAAATTGGAGCATGAAGAACATTTACGGTGTGTACTACAAATATTGAGGAAAGAAAAGCTTTATGCTAAATTAAAGAAGTGTAAATTTTGGTTGGACAAAATAGTCTTTTTAAGACACATCGTGTCTAAAGAGAGAATTTCTGTGGATCTAACAAAAGTGAAAGCTGTGATGCAGTGGAACAGACCTACAAATATTTTCGAGATTCGGAGCTTTCTAAAAATGGCAGGTTATTACAGACGATTTGTAGAAAGATTCTTCCACATAGCTGCACCTTTGACTCGTCTTACTCGGAAAGGAGTTAAATTCGAGTGGACCGAGGATTGTGAACAAAGTTTTCAAGAGTTAAAACAACGATTAGTTTCAGCCCCTATCCTTGAATTTTTATTTTTGTATTTGTCATCTTCTCCTGCAACTGAGGATTTCATCTTGGATGCCGAGAGCTTCAACATTTTTGAAGTCCTCCTCTTTGTATTTCCACGATCTTCCAATCATCCCTAGTTTCAGGTCAAGTTTTTTCTCTCTTTTCTTCTTCTTCTAGGTTTCTTTCCCTACTATTTTCAATGGCTAGTGAGAGCAGGAAAGATAAAGGGAAGATTAGAATAGATGAGGTTCCTCAAGATAGTCAATCGAAAATCTGATTGACGATTCTCTTTCGGATCCGGATATGGAAGTTTCTTCCTTATCCGGATCCCATGTCGATCGGCTCCGGAAACATGCAATATCATATCCCGGAGCAATTTCAGCTTTTTGCACCTAATCTGGATGGTCGGATAAGTTCTCCTCCGAATCAAGTGGCAATTTATGTAGAGGACCTTCGAGCTGGTTTTCATTTTTCGATTCTAGAGTTTGTCCGAAATTTTTTTGATTATTATTGTCTCTATCCTCTCAGTTGGCTCCAAAGTCTATTTGGTTAATCATTAGTTTTGCTTTGTTATATCGCTTGATCCAGACCAACCCTCGATCTTCACTTTTTCGTGCTTTTTCGTTCTTCGTCTCCATCTAAAAGCCAAGGATTGGTGGTTCTTCAACTTAAGAAAGGGTTTATCTTTATTTTTGGTCTTCCTTCATCCATTCAGGGTGGAAGAATCAATTTTTTTATTTTTCTTCTTCATCCTAGGACTTTTCTTGTCTTGGAGAGATCCGAGAATAAGTCCCAACGAACATAGTCGGGTCGATGTTATCAATCGAGAGGACTTTCTTCGACTGAAAGATATAGAAGTCCCCACATAACGAGAGCTATTGATGAAGCAAGCTCTCTATGATGCTGGACTTAGTCCGATGACTTCTCTAGATATAGCTTAGTCGGTCATTCACTTTATTTTCATTTATCTTTGAACTTTGTAATTGAATCTTTTACTTTCTGATTGCAGCTATGCGACCAATGGTGCGAATCTCGATGGTTGATGTTCGCCAACATGTTGCTAAGAAGAAAGCAGTGACCGAAGCCGGACCATCCCGAATGATGAAGAAGAGTCGGGTTGTTCGAAGTCGGCATCGATGAGGGAGATCGACATTCCATCGGTAGTGGTTCCCGATGCTGAGCCGGTTATCACACTGTCAGCTCCAACAGTGCTTCCTCCGATCGATATACCGTAGATCAAAGTAGAATCAACCAGAGATGGTGATGTCGTGGCCATCATGCCGGTAGCGGCCAAGATGACGCCAATCATGGTTTCATCGATGGGAGGTCAAGTCAAGTCTGTTGTTGCAGTCAAACCAGAACTATCCATCGCTGTACCGACTATACCTCAAGCACCTTCAACTGGGCCGATGCTGTTTCAGGCGCCATTAACTCCTGACTTCACGACAGCTTCGAGCGAACGACCGTCAACTGGAGAGCGAGAAAAGGCACCGGCTGTTCTGCCGATGATGGATCGTCAACAAGCTTCATCGTACTTTTTGACATCTGGATTCCTACAGATGAGTCAGCTTTGGCCAATTCAAAATTGGCCAAGTGGCTCATCGAGGCTGCACTTCTTCCGATTGATAAGGAGAACAGAAAAGATCAGACCGTGTCTGAGATATTTTTATCTTTCTATCCGATGATACTCGACATAAGTTGATGATACTCTTCTATTTCCTTTTTTGTTTTGATCTGACTTGTTTCTTTCTTTTCAGCTAGCATATGATATGCATGCATTGGAGAGTGGGCATCGAAAATTATCGAGTTTTGTCGAGCATGGATGGATAAAACTGCAGCTGCAAATGTCGAGAAGGCTACTGCCGTTGAACTCCTCTAAGTGACAACCGAACGGGAGAAGGCAGCAGTTGAGCAGAAGAAAGAGCTTCAAGAGAAAATCTCCCATGCTAAGGTCGAGTTGGAGTCAACTAGAGCCGAATTAGAGTCAGCTCAATAAAATATTAAGTCCCTGAAGTTTCGAATCAAGAGCAAAAAGTACTCGATCAAACGGCTTCGAAGGGAGCGTGATGGCTGCATCAAGGAGAGGTTGGCACTAACCGATGTAGAGTCAGTTTCGTTAAAGAGGAAGCACAATCGACGAAAGATGCTCTGAGTCGAGCTGTCGAGGATTACAAAAATCATCAAACTTCAAAAATAAAATCCTCAAGGGTGGCTACTTCTCTTATGGCATCGGTTATGAAGATGGTAGGGATGCAGTCAAAAAGCTGTATCCAGACTTGGACTTTAGCAGCATCGTTACCCTTGGTTCGGGGAAGAGATTGTTGAGGAGATTGTACCGACTGAAGAAGTTGCACCAGCTGCACCAGAATCTGCTCTCATTATGGACAAAACTGTACCAGAGTCGACTGTTGCCAAAGGCCATGAAATCGGAGCTACGATGGTTACCGACACAGCTGAGGGAGAAACTGACTGGCGACCGGTGTAGATTATTTTTTTTCTTTCTTATAATCAGACAATAGTCTAACTTTCTTTTGTAATCGAACCTTGAGTCTGATTTTGTAATCCTTTTTCAATGAATGAAAAGATAATTTTTTTCTAAATATGGAGTTCCTTTTCAGTCTTGATGCACGTTGTTGTCGATGTTATTGAATATCAGTCAGATTGCCAATTATCAATCGATGTGTTGAATGTCGATCAGTAGTTATAGTAGAATAATTTATCTACTAGTCGGATATCAGCCGACTTAGCTTTAAATAATTTTTTAAAGTATTTGATAGACGGTGGTAAGTCGAATATTCTTCGCTAATCAAAGTCAAATCGGTATACTTCCTACTCGACTGCAGTCGAGTCGGCATAATATTTCATTCTGTCGTAGCTGAGTTGGCATATTATTCCACTTAGTCAAAGCCAAGTCGGCATGAGTGGTCATTCGACTTGAGTCGATTTCTACAGTGATTCGATCAAGATATGGTTGGTACAAATTGATTGATTATTTATCGATTTGATGTCATTTTGTAGATAACTGAATATTATGAGAATCCTAATATTTATTTCAAATATGTTGTATATGTAAACAACTTTACTGATAGTATATTTCAAAGTATCGATATTCTAACTCTGAGGAATAGTCATTCCATCAAGAGTTTTTAGTCAATACGTATTCGGACGAAGTATTTCGATCACCTTATAAGGTCTTTCCCAATTTGAAGATTTTTTTTTTGATCCAAAGATTTTGAAACTTCTGCCTTTCTTAAGATCAGGTCTCTTGGACGGAAGACCTTCGGCTTGACTTTCGTATTATAGTACCAGGTCACTCTTTGGCAATATGTTGCCATCCAAATTTGAGCTTGCTGTCGAACTTCTGGAAGTGAGTCTAGATC
Organism: Elaeis oleifera; assembly: GCA_000441515.1. NCBI lineage: Eukaryota > Viridiplantae > Streptophyta > Magnoliopsida > Arecales > Arecaceae > Elaeis > Elaeis oleifera. Next base: position 66,377 of record KE505965.1, on the reverse strand, counting down.
GGCTTTTCGATATTCAAATTACTTAGCTTATTATACTGCTCGACTCTCACTGATGGCAATCCAATCTTAGGCAAGATTATTGCTTCTATTCCATAGGTCAAATTGAATAGTAATTCTCTTGTTGGTATCGTAGAGTTGTCCGATATGCCTAGAAGATTGGATATAATTTTTCTACCCAAAAGCCTTTAGTTTCATTCAATCTGGCCTTAAGACCATGTAGAATTGTTTGATTTATCACTTTCACTTCATCATTAGATTATGGATGACCGACTGATGTGAGTTTGTGCGTAATGTGAAGTTTCACACAAAACTCTTTAAAATTTGACTGTCAAATTATCGATCGTTGTCGGTGATGATGGTGTGTGGTAAACTGAATTTACATATGATTGATTTCTGGATGAAGTCTTCCATCTTACTTTCAGCAATTTGTGTCAAGAGTTCGGCTTTCATCTATTTGGTGAAGTAATCTATGGCAACCACTATAAATTTTTCTAACCAGACGTTGAGGAAATAGATTGAGTATGTCGATTCTCTATTATACGAAGGGCCATAGTGCAATAATTGATGTCAGCTGACTGGTCGGTTGATGTTGTATATTGACATACTTCTGACGTGATTTATATTTTTGAAAAAATTTAACTGCATCTTTCTTCATGGTGGGTCAATAATATCCTTATCACAAGACTTTATAAGCCCATGATTTATCCTCCCAAGTAATTTTCATAAATCCTTTCATAAACTTCTCGGAGTACATTATCGACGTTTGTAGGTTTCAAGCACTTTAGTAAGGAAAGAGAGAATGATTTTTGTAAAGTTGTTCATTCATCAAAATATTTTATGAGGCCATCCACCTTAGTCATTTGATCTCTGAAGGATCTGCAGGTAAAGTTTCATCAGTCAAGTATTGGATGATCGGATCCATCCAACTTGGTTCATCATTAATTTGTAACACTTTATCAATTTTATCAATACTCGATTGTTTAAGATATTCAATGAATATACGATCGAGCGAGCTGAATGAGGTAGTTGCGAGTCGAAAAAATACATCAGCTCGAGCATTCTTATTTTCAGGATGTGAGAGATCTCGAAGTATTTCAAGACTGATGTAAGATCTTTCACTTTCTGAAGGTATATCATAATGAAATTTTGAGCTTCAAATTCATCCTTGACCTGTCCGATGATCAATTGTGAGTCAGTAAAGACCTTCAAACTATCTATATCAAGTTCTTTAGTAATTTTCAAGCTAGCTAAAAGAGTTTCATACTCGGTTTGATTATTTAAGACTTTAAATTAAACTCAAGAGCATACTCAGTCATGATCCCTTCAGAATTAGTAAGGATGAGGTCGGCCCTACTATCTTGATCATTGGATACTCCATCAATATATAACACCCATATCGATAATAAGTTGACATCGAAAGTTTCAATTTATTTTGATATGCTGTCGAATTTATCCTCAGGATTATCATCAGACACGGTGCACTCGGTGATAAAATCGATCAAAACTTATGCTTTTATTGATGATCATGGGCGATATTGAATATCAAACTCACTGAGTTTAATTACCCACTTCGCCATCCGACCAGAGGTATCAAGCTGATATAAAATTGCTCTCAACGGTTGATCTGTTAAGACAACTATTGGATGTGCCTAAAAGTATGGACGAAATCATTGTGCCGATATGATCAGAGTGCAGATCATCTTATCCGCTCTTGAGGATCGTATTTCAGTATTGTGGAGTACTTTACTGGTATAATAAATTGATCATTGAATTCGATTTTCATCCTCCTGGATGAGTACCGAACTGACTGCCTTTGTCAAGATCGCCAAATAGAGATATAATGTTTCTCCCACCTTCAGTTTTGTGAGTAATGGTGGAGATGTTAAATATTTTTATAAATCTTCGAAGGATTGTTGGCACTCATCTGACCATGAAAAATCTTTTGTTTGTCATAAAGTCTTGAAGAAGGATAGACACCTTTCTGTCGATCTTGAAATGAATCGACTGAGTGAGATGATCCTTCCGTTGAGTTACTGTATCTCTTTCTTCGAGCTCAGATGCTTCATGTTAATAATGGTCTTTATTTTCTCGAGATTAGCTTCGATTTCTCATTGTGATACAAAAAATCCAAAAAAATTTTCGACAGTCACTCCGAATGCACACTTAGTTGGATTCAATTTCATCTGGTATCATCAAAGTGTGTTGAAGATTTCTTCTAAGTCTCAAATATGATTAGAAGTTTCAAAATTTTTACCAACATATCATCAATGTAGACCTCTATGTTACGTTTGATTTGTGTCTTGAACAGTCTGTTGACTAGCCGTTGATAAGTTACTCCAATAACATCACTTTATAGCAGTAGATACCATTGTCGGTTATAAAGGCAGTATGCTACTCATCTTCGGGTGCCATTCGAATTTGGTTGTAGCCCGCGAAGGCATCCATAAAGCTTAAGAGTTGATGTCCCGAAGTTGCATCAATTAGTTGATCGATCTTTGAAAAAAAAAGCTGTCTTTCAGACAAGCTTCATTTAAATTGGTATAGTCGATGCAGATTCTTCATTTTTCATTGACCTTTTTCACCATTATTATATTAGCAAGCCAATCTGGATAGTTAGCTTATCTTATGAAGCCAGTTTCGAGGAGCTTGTCAACTTCTTCATCAATGACGTTTTATCTTTCAAGAGCAAAAGATCTTTTCTTCTATCTGACCAGTCTAACTTTGAGATCAATATTCAATCGACGAGTTATTACTTTTGAAGAAATTCTAGATATATCAACTGTCGATCAAGCAAAAAATATTGGCATTTGCTTTTAATAGGTTCACCAGTTGTTTTCGCTCCAGATTAGGTAATTGCAATCCAACTTGGACCATCTTTAAGGGATCATCTTCTCTTAATGGGATCAAACTAGTTGTTTGGCTGGTTCACCCGTTTCTTCATTTTCTTTTTGGTCCAGTTTATCAACCGACAAAGAATCTTCAGGTTGCTTGTTCTTTACAGAGACCATAAAGCAGCATCGGATCAGTTGTTAATCTTCACATATTTCTCCAACTCCATTTCTTATCGAGAATTAGATCAATAAATGGTATGTTGATACTACCGCTCTTAAGGTATTGAGTCTTGATCGTCCAAGTATGACATTGTAAGCTGAAAGAACTCGGACGATCGTAAATGCTAAGAGAACGGTACTTTATTATGGATCTATTCTTGTAGTTAGTGGAAGAATAATTTTTTTTTCCACAGTGACTGCATCTCCAGTAAAATCGACTAATGACGTCGAAACTCTTTTGAGTCGGTCAGTCGGTAGTCGCATTCGAGAAAAAAGTCGAGTAAAATAAACATCATTGAAACTTTCATTATCAACCAAGATTCTTTTACGTCATAATTTACTATCATCGTCAAGACGATGACAGCATCATCATGGAGAGTCTATATTCTCCGAACATCATCTTTCGAAAAAAGATTATATTGTTGTCAAGTCGTCGCTTATTTACCGACTCTTCTTCGAAAGTTGCCCCCCGATCCTTTGATTGCCTAGAAATCATGTTGATAACTTTCATCGTTGGCTGATTGTTGATCATTTCTTTAGGTTGTGGTTGAAGTTGTCGGTCAGTGGGAGGTTGAATCGGATGGTCTCGTTAGAATTTTTTGAGGTAGCCATGTCAAATCAGGGTCTTTATTTCATCCTTAAGCTGAATACATTATTCAGTATCGTGACCATGATCCTGATGAAATTAATAATATTTTTTTTGTTGCAGCTCCTCGGTGGTGCTTTCATCGATGGGGGATGACAGAGGTATTTCTCTCCCTCAATCCATTAGGATCTACACACGAAGTGGAAAAGAAGAGTATAGGAGTCATACCTGCTATCGTAATTGTTTGACCTTGGACTCTGTCGATGGAGTGAAGCTCTTTTGTTGGTCGTTGATCGATTTGGTTCGATCAGAGCTCCATCTTTCTTTTGCTTCTTTTTTTGATATTTTTTTTCTTGACATCGGTCAGAAGTACCCTCATCTGCGTGAATATACTTGTATGCACGCTCTAGAAGTTCAGCATAAATTCAAGAGAGAGTTTTATCCAGAGAATAAGTAAATCTGGATCCCTTCATACTTCTTTTCATGGCCAAGATGGCCATATCTTCATTAAGATCTTTGATCTCAGGCATAGTTACATTAAAGTGAGCCACAAAATCTCTTAGTATCTCTGTCTCATCTTGCTTGATGGAGAAGAGACTATCTGATGTTCGCAGTATCTTTCGACTGATGCTGAAGTGGGCCATGAACAAATGTTTAAGCTGCTCAAAAGAATTTATACTCTCCAGTTGGAGCCCAGAATACCAGACTCGAGCAGCCATTCGAATAGTAGCTGAAAAGCTAATACATAGGAGAGCATCGGTCACCCTCTGAATCATCATGAGAGCCTTGTAACTCTCCAGATAGTCAATCGGATTGATAGAGCCATCATATGGCTCTATCTGCAGTATCTTGAATCAGAATGGGATCGGCTAGTTCAAGATATGCTGAGAAAGAGATTGAGCATGTAGAAGCCGAGGTCGTTGGAGGACTTCTAGCCTTTCACTTGGAGTCGGATGAGTTGACGATCGATCTTTTTAAATTGTGCTCGTAATCATCGAGCCATTGTTGCTGGAAAAATTCAGGGGTAGTCACCTGAAGAACTTAAGGATTGAGAAGTGGAAGGTGCACGCGGCCTCTTCCCCTTCTTGATGATATGTCCATGGGAAGGAGAAGGAGATCACCACGAATAGTGGCGGCATGGTGAGAATGTCGAGAAAGTGGTGGCTCGACACGATGAGAATGTTGAGACGATTGTCATTCTGGAGATGGAGAAGAGATCATCGTGGAAGATGGCGACTGTGCTTGGATGGCACTGAATGCGCCACCGACCCTTCTGCCAGCGGTTGCTACTATTGCTGTGTTTATTGTTGTTGGAGACTGTGTACTATCTCCATCAATATTTTTTTTGTTGTATTAAAGTAGTAATTTGAACGTTCGTAGTGACTATAGGATGCGAAGAACTGGGCTCTGCCATTGGAGATAAAGGAGGGAGGTCTTTCCAGTGTGAAGATTGTCTTGCGAATCCTATGGAGTTATTTTGAGCTCTAATTTTGCCATGATTTCTTGTAAGCCCTCTTCCTGGCGTGCCAATCTGCTGCAGTCAATCTTCTGTTGCACCCATTGTCGAAGAAGAACACTTGCAAAAGAAGTCCACACTAACTGAAATTATGTCCGACGGAGATCTTTCGATGCTTAAGTTAGTGGAGAGTAGTGAACAACAGATAAAATTTTCAAAGAGAGAGTATTAGCCCAAAAGTATCTTACCAATACTGTTCATTTACCTCCTTTTTATAGATAAGTTGTTGGTAACCGTTTGTAACGGTTAGGCATGTGGATTCTACTTATTTCGATAATATATGATCGTGGGATGGGTGGTTATACTCACTATTGATCATGGTATGTAGTCATTATGCGCTTTCTGCGCTGGCAATTTCTGATATACCGACATTACGTCGGTAGTCTGAGCGTGTCGACTATATATCGATAATTATAAAAATTTAAATGACTATCGATTGATAACTCTGATATACTGATGGTCATTGATCATGAAGTCGGTTAAGTTACCATGGTTGAATTGTATTTGCCAGAAAAGTTAAGAATAGCCGACTGTTGGTCGGCTTACTGATTAATAGTCGGTGGTTTGTGCCTATCAAGTCGATTGAAAATCGGATGATGTGTTGTAATTGAGGTGGAACTCATTCTGAGATGTAGTTTTGATGGTTTATCGTCCATAATCGATAGATATCCGATCGACCGATTGTGAATTGAAAAAGCAGACTGAATTATCCCAACACATCCCATTACATAGAATAGCAAATTCAGAGTTAATTAGAAAGCTCGATCCCACTGCACGAACTTGGAATGAATACAAAATTGTGTCATAACGATAAATAGAAAAAGCCAGTGAATCTTGTCATAGGCCTCCTCCATATATATCTAATTTCATTACCACTACTCTTTTAGAAAGAGGTACTTTGTGCAGTGAATGCAATATTTCGTGGGCAAAAAAGGATATTCTCCATAATGTTTTGGCCTTGAACGAAGACTCCTTGTTCAATTGAAATGATAGTCGGCACCACGAATTTGAGTGTTCTCATGAGGACTTTTTAATGACAATCTTATAAGGAGAATTGCACAAGCCAATTGGTTTATAATCTATAGCTCTTTGGGGGTTATTATTTTTAGGAATAAGAACAATAGATGTTTGTTTCCAAGAAGGGAGATAAGCATGCTAGAATAGGTCTTGAATGGTTGAGATGATTTCATGCCTAATGATTTGCTAAAATTCTTCATAAAAGAATACTATAGAACCCATTGGGACCAGGGGCTTTTCAGGATGCTTTTAGCAAGGGTTTCCTCTATCTCAGATTTCGTAATGAGTTTAATAAGATCTATATTCTGTTTATTAGTAATAACCTAACTAGTAAGAGGAGTATCAATAGGCATAATACCCCCATCCTCAAGCCACTGACTTTGAAAATGTCGCCTAAGGACTTGCTGGATTAGGTGTTGATCTTCCACCTTTTCTCCATCCTCATTTTTTATAGAATGAATTTTATTAGTCCTTCTTCTGATAATGGTAGATCTATGGAATATTGAGCATTAGCATCCCCTTCTCGCAGCTAAGTGATTTTGGATTTTTGTCTTTAGAAAGTCTCTTGTTGTTTAAGGGTTTTATGATATGCACGAAGAAATGCTAATAGGTGCAAATGCTGGTGATTTGGGAGGCCTTCTTGATTTGCTCCCAAAACATGTAGAGCATTGATTTTCTCATGGAAGTTTGTTCTTTTCTAAATATGTTACCTATTATATGCTTCTAATGCACACTTCGAATGCATAATAACTATATGGGTATTCTACAGCATAAGGGACACCTTGACCCCTAGAGAGTGAGGCTCATGACAGTGCTAGGCCTGTTGTATCAGCCTCCTAATACCTTCGTAATTAAGCCATCTTTTTCAAATCTAAAAAGAATATTGCCCCTAGTCCTCTGATTTGATAAAGATAGCAAAAGAGAACAAGGATCCAAAGCGAATCTAGTTAGATGGCCTATAGTGGCTTAAGGGAATAGATCCATCCATTGATTAGAGGGAAAAGCTCCATCGATGCATTCCTAAACATGAGCCAAACCCTACCTGTTGTTCCACCAAGTATAATTTGGCCCTCAATAGCCTACATCAATCAAGTCTCTCAGATGCCCCTATCAACCTTAAAGATTTATCTCTATTTTTATCTCCAACTTGAAGTGTACAATTGAAATCTCCAATAAGGAGACTATACTGGCCCAAAGATAGAGAACTGCTTTCGAAGTTTTTTACATTTGACTTCAGATGTACTTGCATTCACTTGTGTGATGAGAGCAAAGGCTACTTAATTTCCTGTGTGAGAAATATTTTTGCACCAGGCAATAACTATACCACCAAAAAGACCAACAATCAGGATCATATGAATTTTCTTGATTGTACCTATAAACCTCTAGATCCTAAGCAGCCAGTTACTAGATAGTCTAGGTTTTAAGAAATAAACAACAACCAAGCTATGTTGCCTGATTAGAGTTTTAGCATAGTTGATAGAAAGGGACTTGACAGCACCCTAGCAATTCCACACAATAATCTTCATAGGGATAAAGATTAAGTTACACATGGCATCCCTATAGTCCCTTGACCATTGGTGTCAGCTTGGTCCTATTAGGAATGTTAAGATGCACAGCAGAAAATAATAATAATTTTCAATTGAGCATGTGAGATCTCATTTCAAAATAACATGAAAAATTTAGGTTCCCATAATTTTAAGATTAAGATTAACAAAAAAAGTAAGATCAAAATCATCATCATTGCACTAATAGATATTCACCATGATCTAATGAGTATGGATATCTTCACGATCCTTTTAAAGCCATACAAGCACTCAACCTCTATAAGTATCCACACAAGGTTCTGATCTGATCAATGTCTCTAATCTCATTGGGATACTAGCTCCCTTATAGAGATCCCTTTTATGATAATGAATTTTTTTCTCTTATTTCTTATTATTGAAAATTTTTTTCAAGAATTTTAAATTTTTTTCTTTTTATGAGATTGCATGCCACGCCTTTTTCTCTTATTCCTTATTGCTCAAAATTCTTCTCAAGGATTTTAGCTTTTCTCCGCACCATGAGATTACACACTGCATTTTTTCTCTTATTCTTTAGTGCTGAAAATCCTTCTCAAGGATTTCAGCTTTTCTCCTCATTGTGAGATTGCATGATGCACCCCTTTAGTGCGAGAAAACTCCTCCTTTTGTAACATAAACTTTTTTACATGAGAATCTTAGGACATTAAGTCTTTGACACGTCAAACCCTTTGACCAGTCAAATCTTGAGCATGAAGGACTCTTGGGCATCAACACTTTTAGCATGTCCAACTCTTAGGTGCATGAGATGTGAGGAGATAAATGGAGTGTCAAGTCTCTTTCACATGAAAAACTTGGGTCATGGACTCTTTGTATGCTAAATCTCATATAGAGAGTGAGAAGTCCTTTTGAACATCAAATACTTTGATGCATGTCAAATATTTATTAATGGATCAACCTTTGATTGAGACTGTTAGGAGTCCAAGTACTTTGAGGTTTGATGGCATCAACTCTTTGATACGTCAAACCTTTGACATATCAATCTTTTGATCAATCGAGTCCTATAGTGATTCAAAAAGCACAATCTAACCATCTGATCAGTCACAACCTGTTATGTGTGTGATCCCATAAATTCTATTCTATCTGGTAATGAGATAAATTATGATCTTTATCCATAATATCATTAAATTTTTTTTAATAGATTGAAACAATTCTAACTCATCCTAATAAGAATTATCGACCATCAAGATAATTCACGATCGTGAAAGAAATATCATCTGATGGTGATTCTTATGCATGCTGATTTTTAACATTTTTATTTATGTGTATAGCAAAAAATAATTTTAGATTTAAATAATTTAAATCTAATTAGATCTAATTTAATAAGCATGCATAGAGATCATATCTTATATCTAAGAATCATTATATAAACAAGATTTAGATCTGTCCTATTAAAATCTAAAATTTATTTTTGTGCGGATAGATCTTCATCGCAATCTGAAAAATTATAGATGTCTCTCGAGATTTTTTAGAGCCGCACAAGCGTCCAGCCTCTATAGCTATCTACACAAGGCTGATCTCGATCAGAAGACTCCAAAGATTACCGTGTGCTAGCTTTCTTACAGATCTTTCTTCCTTCAAATCAAATCTAATTTCTTCTTCTTTTCTTCTCAAGAAAAAGAAAGAGGATAATGAACTAAGAGAAGAAAGAGGGTTTCTCTTTTGGGCAGCAATAAGAAAGAAGAAGTCCTTCTATATGGATGGAAGGAAAAAGAGAGTGGGGCGGCAAAGAGAGAGGCTAGATAGATTTCATCAATTGCTTAGGGCATCCTCTCCAAGGGGTCTTATTTAATTATAGACCTCAAATTCTTATCTTTCCATGGAGATAAATATGAATCAAATTCAAATCTTAAATCCTATTTGGATAAAGAAATAAAGAGGAGAGGGAGGAGAGAGAAGCCTAGAGGGGGTGCACCAACATCTTGGCTGCGTCCTCTCTCTCCCTCTTTTCATTACACGCATGCCCCATGAAGGGGGTCATCGGCCCTTGCTTCCATGTGATTGGCGCTCCTCTTTAGGTGATGTCTAAGAAGAGAGAGAGTCCCAATCCAACTGGAAACTCCTCTCCTAACGCTTTTAAATTGGTTCTAAATCAATTCAGATAAGGTGAAGCCAAATCCTATTTGGATTAGGAATAGCCCCAAGTTGAATCAAATTAAATACAATTAATTTTTTCAAAGTCTAATTATTAATTAAATGATCAAATCAAATAATTAATGATTAATTCAACAATAATTGCTTAATATTCTTCCTTCTAACTCACTAACTCTTTAGTAAGTCCTTTTTGTAACTTTAACAAATTGGTCTAGTCATCAATCAAATTGATAACTAAATTCATCTATGAATCAAATCCATAATTAGATTATTTGATCAAGTCAAAATCTCTTTTGTGTGTAATCCCATAGATTCTATTCTATCTGGTAGTGAGACATATGATGATCTCCATCATAAATATTATTGAAATCTTTTCAATGGATTGAAACACTTCCAACTCATCTTATGAGAATTATTAACTATCAATTAATTTTGTATATCTCACAATCCACCAGTGATGCCTAATAATATGTAGTGGCAACCCAGCAGAATGAAAGAGTCTGAACCTCTTGGTGTGTTAACGTGTGATTCAGTTCTTTTATCGTGAGTTCTGATAAGATGGAGATCATGAAAAACTCGTCAAATCTCATTATCTATCATATATAAGATTTAATCAGCTCAAGTTCAACTCATGATTTTCATGAAAATTTTTTTCATCAATCACATCACCATGGCCATGGTCTTAAGAACTCAGCATCATAACTCACATAGGACTACTCCTTAACTTCTAAAATCGATAGATCTCATCTAGGTGCACATCCTATTCCTACAGCGAACCTGTTAGATATGTGCCCTAAATACTAATTTTATCTGACACATACTTTTTTTAGGACATATTTTATACTTGATGGGTAGTCTTTATAACCAATCATGTCATTTATATCCATGATTTATCTTAAAAATTAATAAAGATAATTTTGTATATTCTCAAGATGTTGAAAATTTGAGACATACATCATTAGTAGTTAATTTTTAAATACTTTCGATCGAAGGATCATTACGAAGGACAATGATCAATCCATTCAAAATTGATACACAGATCACCTCTCTTTGGGACAGATAAGTCTCGAGTCTATGGTGTAGAAATACTAGGGTGAGAGTGCAGATGGTTGTTAGAGAATAACTTGCACTAAGCGTGATCAATATGAAAAACTACTTGGATGTCTACTCACTCGTCAGTGGTCTTCTCGATGCTGTAGTGGTGTGACTGGTCCTTTAACCTGTGGTGTATTGGCTATTCGCAGTGAGGTTACTTAGTTTGACTGCACATTCTCTTAGTCCCTAGCTATTCAGGTCTTTGTTGTGTATGTTGGCTATTGTAGATTCAAATTTACTGTTTGAAGTAGGATGCACCTAGATGGAATCTATCAACCTTAGTAGAAAAAGAGAAGTTCTATACGATTTGTAAGATTGAGTTCAAAAATCTCGGATCAGAGTAAGTATGACTACTGAAAAGAATTTCACGA